>OU342740.1:105031173-105119513 GCA_910589775.1 Avena eriantha | reverse complement strand
CAATGACTCATGTGTGGTTTGTGGAAAGAACACATATGCAATGACCACTGGGGATCTATGTTCGTTTTAGTATAAGAACACACATGCAATAACTCTAGTGATTGATCCATGTTTGTTTGTGGAAATAACACACATGCAATTACTCTAGTGGTTGATCCATGTGTGGTTTGTGAAAACAACACACATCTAATGACTCTAGTGTTGGTTTTAGCATAAGAACACACATGCAACCACTCTTGTGGTTGATCCATGTTTGTTTGTGGAAATAACACACATGCAATAACTCTAGTGGTTGATCCATTTGTGGTTTGTGAAAAGAACACACATGCAATGACTCTGGTGTTGGTTTTAGTATAAGAACACACATGCAATGACTCTAGTGGTTGATCCATGTGTGGTTTGTGGAAATAACACATATGCAATGACTCTAGTGGTTGATCCATGTGTGGTTTGTGGAAATAACACACATGCAATGACTCTAGTGTGTCCACATGTGTGGTTTGTGGAAAGAACATACATGTAATGTCTCTAGTGGTTGATCCATGTGTGGTTTCTGGAAAAGAACACACATGCAATGACCACTGGTGGATCCATGTGTGGTTTGTGGAAAAGAACACACATGCAATGACTCTAGTGGTTGATCCATGTTTGTTTGTGGAAATAACACACATGCAATGACTCTAGTGGTTGATGCATGTGTGGTTTGTGAAAAGAACACACATGCAATGACTCTAGTGTTGGTTTTAGTATAAGAACACACATGCAATGACTCTAGTGGTTGATCCATGTGTGGTTTGTGAGAATAACACATATGCAATGACTCTAGGGGTTGATCCATGTGTGGTTTGTGGAAATAACACACATGCAATGACTCTAATGGGTCCACATGTGTGGTTTGTGGAAAGAACACCCATGCAATGACCACTGGTTGATCCATAAGTTGTTTGTGGAAAAGAGCACACATGCAATGAGTCTAGTGGATCCATGTGTGGTTTGTAGAAAAGAACACACATGCAATGACTCTAGTGTTGGTTTGTGGTTTTGGTATAAGAACAAACATGCAATGACTCTAGGGGTTGATCCATGTGTGGTTTGTGGAAATAACACACAAATGCAATGACTCTGGTTGATCCATATGTGGTCTGTGGAAAGAACACACATGCAATTACTGTAATGGGTCCACATGTGGTTTGTGGAAAGAACACACATGCAATGACTCTAATGGTTGATCCATGTGTGGTTTGTGGAAAGAACACACATGCAACCAGTCTAGTGGTGGATCCATGTGTGGTTTGCGGAAAAGAACACACATACAATGACTCTAGTGTTGGTTTTAGTATAATAACACACATGCAATGACTCTAGTGGTTCATCCATGTGTGGTTTGTGGAAATACCACATAAGGAATGACTCTAGTGGTTGATCCATGAGTGGTTTGTGGAAATAACACACATGCAATGACTCTAATGGGTCCACATGTGTGGTTTGTGGAAAGAACACCCATGCAATGACCAATGGTTGATCCATAAGTTGTTTGTGGAAAAGAACGCACATGGAATGAGTCTAGTGGATCCATGTGTGGTTTGTGGAAAAGAACACACATGCAATGACTCTAGTGTTGGTTTGTGGTTTTAGTATAAGAACAAACATGCAATGACTCTAGTGGTTGAACCATGTGTGGTTTGTGGAAAGAACACACATGCAATGACTAGTGGTTGATCCATATATGGTTTGTGGAAAGAACACACATGCAATGACCACTGGTGGATCCATGTGTGGTTTGTTGGAAAGAACACACATGCAATGACTCTAGTGGTTGATCCATGTTTGTTTGTGGAAATAACACACATGCAATGACTCTAGTGGTTGATCCATGTGTGGTTTGTGAAAGGAACACACATGCAATGACTCTAGTGTTGGTTTTAGTATAAGAACACACATGCAATGACTCTAGTGATTCATCCATGTGTGGTTTGTGGAAATAACACATAAGCTATGACTCTAGTGGTTGATCCATGTGTGGTTTGTGAAATAACACACACGCAATGACTCTAATGGGTCCACATGTGTGGTTTATGGAAAGAACACCCATGCAATGACCACTGGTTGATCCATAAGTTGTTTGTGGAAAAGAACACACATGCAATGACTCTAGTGCTGGTTTGTGGTTTTAGCATAAGAACAAACATGCAATGACTCTAGTGGTTGATCCATGTGTGGTTTGTGGAAAGAACACACATGCAATGACTCTAGTGGTTGATCCATGTGTGGTTTGTGGAAAGAACACACATCCAATGACCACTGGTGGATCCATGTGTGGTTTGTGGAAAAGAACACACATGCAATGACTCTAGTGGTTGATCCATGTTTGTTTGTGGAAATAACACACATGCAATGACTCTAGTGGTTGATCCATGTGTGGTTTGTGGAAAGAACACACATGCAATGACTCTAGTGTTGGTTTTAGTATAAGAACACACATGCAATGACTCTAGTGGTTGATCCATGCGTGGTTTGTGGAAATAACACACATGCAATAACTCTAGTACTGGTTTGTGGTTTTAGTATAAGAACACACATGCAATGACTCTAGTGGTTGATCCATGTTTGTTTGTGGTTTTAGTATAAGAACAAACATCCTCTCTCTCTCTGTCTCTCTCTCTCTCTCTCTCTCTCTCTCTCTCGTAGAAGCCCAAACATGTGACCACTCTGTCTGCTACACCCTGATTGGTTGTCACAGCTGTCACGCGGATCGTGCGCACCAACTGTTGATCCTGTGTGATCCAACGAGGCTCATTGCATACATCGTGCCCTTTACAGGACAGCGCGAGACAGCACGGATGTTTCCCTCAATGAGACTTCTACAAGAAGGAACACGATGCCGTCCATGGAAAAAGTGGTTGAGTGGTCATGTCATGTTTAATCTAGTCTGCAAAGGCTACAAGTCTACTACACGGCAACTGGTTATCCACGGACCACCGGCTATACCATTTTTACTATGCAGCGTGCCTGCACTCTCACTTCCGTCAGGCCCCCACCACAAGAACCTTCCACGCGGCAGCCGCAGCCAGAAGAGCTGTCAACCGGGGCCCTCGAGGAGGCCTAAACGTCCCCGCGTTAAAAACCCAGCCTATCGTGTCCTCCATTCGCACTCATCCACTACTCTCTCTTCCCTATCCAGCAAAACACCACAATCTTGAACGTACTTGCACGAACCTTCTCCATGAAACCAGTGCGTGGGGGTGAGTGTCCGGGCATCGCCGCCGGGGTGGTGCTTCACGCGGCAGATCTGGAGGAGCATCACGCAGGACAGGCCGAGGAGGACATGCAGTTCAACCCCTTCGGAGGCGCTGATGAGGGCGTGGAGTTCGACGAACACGCTTCGCTCGTGTACCCGGAGGTACATCTATTTCTACATATTTCATATTTTCTGCTCGAGCTTAATCTATCTAGGCGTCATAAAAAAATCTAGTCCTAATGATTAGATGCAACGTACGAACCGGTACATGGAGAGATCTAGTCTGTTCTGAATGAATCCACATTATTTATTTATTAATAAGTTACCAAGAACACAAACCACATTAATTTAGGAGCGAGCTGGGGAGACGGCCGTAATGAACTGCTAAACCTGTATAGACATGTTATTGCATCGAAAGTAACTTGGAATGGTGGAAGGAATATATATTTATTATTTTGCTCACTTCGGTTTGTATTCCATACATTACAGGTGTATTCAAGTGACATGGACTCTGACAAGGAGACTAGGGAAAACAAGAGCCACCATGTCATGAAGAAGCTCAAGAGCGGGATAATCCCTTTCCGCACTCGACTTGGGGAGCTCAGGTGCTCTTTCTGTAAGAAAGGAGTCAACCCGAGGATTGCCAGCTTGATCCCGCATGCGATTGGATTCGGTAAAAGCCCAGCTAGTAAACACAAGTCGGCGACCAAGGCTAAGCACGCTGCTTATGGCAAGTTCCTGAGGGAGTATGTCAAGAACAGCCTAGTGTCCCCTTACTTAGGAATCAGCAACTCCTAGCCGACCAACCCCGTCACTGTGTTGGCCCGGCCACTAATAATATTTAGTTCTCTTACCGTATCTAGACCCTTAAACTATGTGGATTTCTATTTTCGTACCCTTCAAAATATATTCAAGTTCATCTGTTTATGTTGTTAAAGTTCTGGTGGCATACTCGTTATTTTGCATGGATAGGGGGGTGCCCCCGACAGATATAAGGGTTATCCTGTCCGCTAGATCATAGAGGATCAACGATTGGTGGACAAAACTGAGTACAACTGAATCGCCATGGTTAGACACGACGAAAAAAAAACGTGACTCACGGTACGCATGTGCGGTGCACGGGGAGGTAGCGGACACGTGTGTCCGTCCACGGTGCATTAGCCTACGCGGTGCACGGTAGTGCAACGAAACGCCGCGTCCCTTCTCCTTTAATAGAGGCCTCCTCACTCCCACTCCCACTCATCACGCACTCGCTCACTCAACCATTTCCACTGTCCCATCACCTTCTACAAACGCCCAACAAAACCCCAACCACGCTGGCGATGGAGAAGATCGGCGTGGTGGCCATCGGCGCCTCCAAGGCAGCCGGCGAGGAGACCCCCGTCCCCGCATCCGACGTAGCCTCTGGTGAGGAGGCCCTCGCTGGTCTCGGACAGATCCCGCTCGGCTGGGACCCCTACGAGGAGGTTGTCTACATAAGGCCGGAGAACCCCTTTGACACCAGCATCGCCGACCCGTGGTCTGAGGTAACCAGGGTTTTCTCCCCTTCCCTTGTTCTTCCCCCATTCCCATCGTTGGATGCTAGATCGTATGTTATTAGGGCTCGGCTGTTCGTATTTTTTACAGTAGCTAATCCTATTGTGTTAGATCTTGATTTTCGATGAATCCCCCTGTTCGTAGTTGGGATCAGTATTCGGTTTGGTTTGAGATTTGGGGAATAATCGGGAGATCTCATTCGGTTAATTTATGCAAAAAATCAATCCCAATAATCAAAGTATCTCAATCATGTCCTTATTTCACTCTTCTGTTTTTTCCAACAGGAGGATAGCAGCGACCTCCGCAGCGACGACGAGTCGCAGGACACCAAGACTCGTCATGTGCTGAGGAGGCTAAAGTCCGGTCAGTACAATAACTTCTTCGTCGGCGACGTGTACAGGTGCCCCTTCTGCCCCACCAGGAGGCTCCGAGGCACGGACTTCAACTCCCTCGTGAAGCATGTCGAGGACGTGAGGACCTGCGGCGAGTCCGTGAACGTCCACGGCTTTAGGGCCAAGCAGCAGGCGCTCGGTCTTCACCTCCGCAACCTCCAGAAGGTGGCTATCGAGGAGGGTCGCATGCCCCCGATCAGACCCAAGGTGCCCAAGGTCAAGGGGCTGGGCAGCAATAAGTGGAGGAGGTGCTAGAGGGAGGAGGCGGATGCCCTCCTGGTAGAGGCCACGAGGGGCCACTAATCAGCTACTGCTGCTGCTGTTGTAAAGCAGCTTCTTTTGTCTTGTCTGTGTTGAAGCAGTCCGCTGCTGCTGCTGCTGAGCAGCCTAATTGTCGAACCTCGTTAAGTACCGTGCTATATAACCTATATTAGCTGCTTTATCTACATCTGCTCTGTTTACTGAATTTATTTATGGTGCTGGTTTGTTTTGCTACTCTAGATTTGCTACCAGATTGGGGTAAAACGATCGCAAAAGGAACAATGAATGAAGAGAGAAGCTGCTCTAGATTCCCTACCTTTTTGGGCCAAAAAAACACAACTGTTAGAGAGAGGGGGGAAAAGGCGCTCTTTAAAAAGACCACTTTAGGCGTCATGGCGCATGTAAAGGCCAAGCCTTTGACCAGACGGCACCCCCCTCTGAGCGCATGTGAGGGCTTCGGAATATCGGGAGGGCAAGAGTGAGGACAAACGAGACACAATGTTGCTATAGCTAAATCTGACAAAAAGCTGAATTTGGCTTTACCATGCAATTTGGCTAGAGATCCACAATGTAGCTATTCTAAATCCCTAAACTATGTGGTGTGTTGAAACCTAATGCTTTTCCACCGACACATGTGTTGCAAAGTTGCTTGATCGTGCATGCTTACACAAGTGGCCTACGGAGAAACTTATAGAACCATGGGCAAACGAGTTTCATTTTGGCAAACTCGGGACAAGCTTTGCGCAATCGGCAGGCCTGATCGGGTGGGCGGCAGCCCCGGGGTGCAGGGATGCTAGGTCCATGTCTATGCTTACACTTCTTAAACTTGTTAGGAATTAATAATAACTGTACACTTCCTTCTGTCCTGTCACGTTACGTCGTGTCAGCACCGTGCACCCGCTGTGGATCGGCAACGGGACGGTGGTCTACGTGACCGGTCTCTGCCACGCCAAAGCCACGTCGCACACCCGTCCCATCGCCTACCGGGACGGACGCCGAATTTAATCGCTAGGATTGGAAACCATCGGTGCTCGCCCGGTCAAACTTGCCTCCGCATGGGTATGACCGGAATATTGGTAAACGGAATTTAAGCATCACCTTCTATCTCCTCAGCACATCACTGTGCAAAAATCCCCAACTCATTCCTTCCGCCGGTGCCGCCACCGCAAGAACCATCGATGCTGCCGCAGGCAGGGCCTCCTCCGCCTGGCCATACCACCGCAATAGATCACTCCACCTCCACGCCCAGTCCCAGCCACCGCTATCGAATCTAGGCCACCGCAGACGAGCATTAGCTGCTGCCATGGACGCAGAGTACAGCGTGTTTGGCGACGGGAGCGACTACACCGACGAGTACACCGTCACCTCCCATGGCACCACCAAGCTGACGGTCGTCCACACAAATGCGTCAGCGGAGGTGGCCAAGGTCATCGCAATGTACGAGCGGTGGCTACAAGATCCGATGGACAGGTACAAGATCGTCGGCCTTGACCTCGAGTATACCAGAGATAGGAAGAGGACGGCGCTTTTGCAGCTGTCCATGCGCAACCACTGCCTACTATATCACGTATGTAGGGCCAAATCTGTATGCCCGGAGCTTCGCGAGTTCCTACACAGGAGGGAGATCTACTTCGCCAGCGTCGACATCAAGAATGACACTTCGAAGCTAGAACGGGATCTCCTCGTTCATGTCGTCAATCACGTCGATCTCCAATGTTTGTGGAGGTACCCGGATGGCAGTACGGGGAAAGCCGGCATGGCTAGACTCGCTTCCGACATCATCGACCGCGAGTACGCTGGCATGAAAATCGAGTTCCCGAAGCACCTGCACGAGCGATGGGAGTGGAGGCACCTGGATTACGATGCGATCAAGTACACAGCCAGGGACGCGTATGTCTGCTACGAGATGCTCAACAGGATCTGGCGGGTGGGTGAGTGTGTTGTTTACCACTACTAGTTTCACATTTTGTTCCTAGTTTTATCTCGCCTATATTTTATCTCGCCTGTATTTTCTAAGCATTCTGTGTGTAAGAACCAAGCTCGTATGATCCCTGTGCTATTAGCTAATTAACCTGTATGAATTACATTCCCCCTTTTGTATGCTCAACATTCATTCTTACAAATTCTGTCTGTGCCATTTGCATGTGGCAGAATCCAGGACTGACATGCATAAGGTGTGATACAGTCATAAGTCATAACCAAACCCAGATTATAGAGGAGGATACAGTCATAAACCAGATTATAGTTTGACAGAGGTAATACATAGCAGTTCGTAATTGCTCACATAGTGTACTTATGAAATAACATGTTTTCACAAACACAACAATCATGCACTAATAGTCTACATCCCAGCCTGCTGGAGAAGGCAACCGATCCCAGGATGCCTTCGGTCGCTTGCCCCGGTTTGTAGATTCATCTACGATCCGACATCTGGGAAAAACAACCTGCCTTCGTGGTGGTTCAATGATGCGATGCCTAGAACGAGATTTTACAATCTGGCGGTACAGCTCGTGGCTAACATACCCGTCAATTGCAGCATACTTCAGATTAGGTTTAGAAAGTGGCTTATCCTCCCAGTAATCGTGCCCTAAACGCCTCAACGAACATCTCGGCAATCTGTCCTTCATGTCCGCGTACCACGGGTCTATCAGTTCGGAGGCAAGAGCGTCCATCCCGGTCTTGCTGCCCTTCGTCCCTAGGATCCATTAAATTTCCTGGATGTCCACTCTGCACTCCTTTGGGATTCTAATGTTGACAGTCGGGCTTTCAAGCAGTTTACTGTCATTCGTGATGTCAACACTGGTAAATGTTATGTGTTGGTTCACGAGAAAGTCATGAGCAGATCCCTAATGCTTTCACCCCACCTGCATGAAAATGAATTCAGACAAATAATATAGCAATAACTTATGCAAACAGACGGTTCAGGAACAAAAAGACAGCAAAGTCTAACAGATCCTGTCAGCCCCCTTCTCGCAAAAAAGATGGTATACGAGGATGTGCCCCTTCATGGAGAGTTGCACCACGGCGATCCTACGGCAATCGCGGCTGTACTCGAGGTCGAGACCTACGAACCTGTTTTCTTCGAACTGCAGCCAACTCGTGAAATTATTCAGAGTGTTCCTCACCGTCCGAGGGTCGGTGGTGTAGACGACATCGAACTTCTTCCCGCCATGTACTTCGATGTCGAAATGCGCAGTTTCTTGCCTGCCGTCGTTTCGGACGTCCGGAGCGTCCATGACTATAGGCAAGAAGGAAAGGATACGGAGGAAGAGGGTGATGCGGTGGTGGAGGAAATGGATGAGGCCGTGGAGGAGAAAGACGATGAGGCCGTGGAGGAGGAAATGAGACGGAGAAGTGAAAGATTGGAACCGCCCTTACCAATATCTGGAATGGTGCACGACCGTTTGTAGTAGGGTGAAGGTGGCGAAAAATGGCGGTTTTACACGTCGACGCTAGAACTTCCTAAAATTTGTTCTGCGCCACTTGCATGCAGTGGAATAACTTCAAACGTAGGCATGTTTACGCGTGCCGACCTTCACTCACTGACAGGCGGCCGCACATTTCCCTTTTACGATTTATTTTTTCACTTCCTTAGATGGTTCCGGTGCCCGCCCTCAATAATTACGCCCCCGTTCTTTTCTTCCACGCGGACGAGAACTGGCAGCGGAGGCGGTTCCTTGCAGATTCGCTCCCCACTCGAACAACTGCCCTCATCCCTGATTCCACCCCCTCTCGAATCCATCTGCATCCTCATCACCACGCCTCCATTAATCCACCGGATTCTAGACTCCATTTACCGCTATGGGTAGAGCTTGGGGTAGCAGCAGGCTGAAGCGAAAGGCATGCGACGACGACGCGGATGGCCAGGGCGACCGCTACCGCGAGGATTGGGGATGGCCGAATCTCAGCGCCGCGAACGTGCACAGGATCTCCTTGGAGTTGGACATCCTCTCAGCCGGCCGTCTCGCTCGTTGCATCCCTGGCTACCGCGTGACGATGCGGAAGATGGACGAACTACCGTTCGGCACGCCAAGACTTCTTTACCCCGATAACAGCAAATGGTCAGACGACCGCGATGGCCACGTAAGTTCCAGTATCTAGCTTATCCGTTCAGTCATATCGTTGATTCATATGTGCCGAACTCTCATCGGAATCCTATGTTCCTTTGGTCGAACGTGTTGTGTGCACACGCAGTTTGAACAAATCGAACCATTTAAGACTATTCTGTACAGCGGAAGCTCTGCTCGTACCTGATATTCTGGTATTTTCGTAATGACACAGTCTTACTTTAGGTGATAGACGAGTTGTCAATTTCGATTTTGCAATGGAATGCCTGCTAGGTGATATTCTGTTTCCTAAAATAAATACAAACAGATTAGACGATTTAAGGCTGTTATGCCCCGAGCTGTTTAATTATGATCATCGTCAGGAGTTTGTTCTGGGGGGCTCTGCTCCTACTCCATATATTGAGTATCTTCGTAGTGACACAGGCACAATTTAGGCGATATCTGAGGAGGCACTCGTATTTAGGCGATATTTTGTGTACTTTCATATAAAGGTCTAGTTGTCAAATTGTATCTGCAATGGAATCCATGCTAGGTGATTGTACCAACTGACAACAAACTCTGCAGAATATTCATGCAAAACTGATGCTGCTGGATAAGTGGTCGGAATCAGTAGTGGTGAATATCAAGGAAGAAGAAGAGACTCGTATTTAGGCGATATTTTGTGTACTTTAATATAAAGGTCCAGTTGTCAAATTGTATCTGCAATGGAATCCATGCTAGGTGATTGTACCAACTGACAACAAACTCTACAGAATATTCATGCAAAACTTATGCTGCTGGATAAGTTGTCGGAATCAGTAGTGGTGAATATCAAGGAAGAAGAAGAGACGGAAATGAGAGATGACCAGAACTGGGTGGGTGGCAACGGCGAGTGGCTGGTCCTTTTATCCCAGGATGGGAGTACTTGGACTCTAAAAAATTGCTACAGATCGGAGAGGCTAGTAGTGCCATCTTTGAAGGGTGTCGGCATTACTGCATTCAACAGCGGGTGGACGCCACCCATTTCCGAATTCGCTTACAGGTTAAACATGGCAGAACTTGAGCTCGTGAAGGTACAGCTCCCACATACACCACGGGAGGGGGCGTGGAAGAACTGGGAGTATGACCTCTTGGCGGTGTTCGACAAGGCAATCGCATTCATTAGATGCGCAGAAGACAATGAATGGACAGTCGTGCGCGACGACTTCCTGTGGCCAGAGAAGTATGTCGACACCGTCTTCACCTACGGCTACTCTTCGTACAGACCGCAACGCACTATGCGGTCACTGAACCTAGCGGCGACGTGCGTGTTTGGGAGCCGTCCATTTGGGGTGAGTCATGGTGTCATATAGCATGTAAAATCCCATTTAAAATTCTGCTTACTGACCGTTAGTAACACGCAGGTACCCACGTAGCCCCGCGTATAATTCCAGCTCCGGTCATCGAAGATGCAGTAGCAGATGCTGAACTTGGGACACGGCGCTGGTTCCTGGCACCTCACAGAGACAACACGGAACATCATGATGAACTCTTGTGGATTCATATCAGGGGAGCACTAAACAACGTTGGTGATACAATAGAACATATGGGGACACAACTTTCTTCATACCCATCGCCGCGGTGTCACATTTTCTCGACGTCCGCATGCCCATCCGAAGACCAAGTAGAGCAAGTCTGGAGCAGAGTCAACAATCTGAAGGGACAATCTGTGTTTCTTGGGATCAACTACCCTTTCTTTGTCAGAGCCACTGGAGCTGTTGAACCTGTAATTGCTCAGGCAGCCCTGTCCCCTGATGCTACTGCTGCTGGTGGTGGTGGTGGTGGTGTTGGTGGTGGTGGAGCTGACGAAGAACTAGCTGTTGCTGCTCCTGGTGAAGCTGACGAAATACTTGGTGATGTTGCTGCTGGTGAAGCTGATGAAATACTTGCTAATGCTGCTGCTAGTGAAGCTGACGAAATACCTGCTGAGGCTGCTGCCGGAGTCCAGGAAGAACATGTTGGTGTTGTTGCTGAGGTGCCAGCACTTCTAGTGTTGATAGCAGACTATGTGTTTGTTGCACACTCACGTGCCTATCATATTGACACTCCAGATCCGACCTGGAGCCGAATCCACGTCGGGGGGAGGGGGCCTACAATTGGCTCATCAGTGGGGTCGTACTATTTGAAGGACAATGAAAGACGGCCAAACGCAGCATTCTGGTTCGTTCCGACGATACCACCAGCTCCAGGGACCTAGTGCTCATACTGGTAGATCCGATGAACCATTGTTCTTTATCTTTATCATTAGTTACGCTTATGTGTGTAAAGACTAAGATGTGCTTATTTGTGTAAGACTAAGTTAGGCCTAACTGCGTAATATTTTGTGAAGCCCGGCTTTTCTTTCCATGCCCATAACAACAGAATTGCACCATAGAACATACAAATGTAATGTGCATACCACGCATTTTTGCTCAGGATAACAACCACTTCTAGCAAATGATACATCGTGTACGCATTTAAACGCATCACTAGAATGTGCCACCTATTGATGATTGATGACATGGATCTAGCTTTTCTGCGCTTATTTGCATTGAATCGCTCATTGATTTGTTCACATATTTTTTGGCAATGGCTGATGAACTCCACTCTCTCGGTAACTTGCTTCATCAGCGAGCACTTGTTGATGCAATGCAAAGTACAGAACATGATCATCATCGTCATTCCATTTAGGTTCTCTATGTTTCGTCATCACGGAGCTACTAATTTCAAATGAAAATCTAGTAAACAATATATGTGTACATTGTTAGAGTATGCTACGGCCACGGTACATACATGTTTTTCTACAATCACAAGAAGAAAACTTGATGCATTTTCACCTTGTTGGCGTTGTGCCGAACTGGGTGGATGTGGCTTTGGGGTTCAGAGAGGAAGGCGTCGTGGCTGGTGCGTGTGCGACCACGGCGACGACGACCTCGGATTCTGGAGGAGACCAACAGGACCGAGCATGGTCGGCATGGGTACAGATCTCACCCGGGAATGAATTCCCGTCCCCGCGTCGTGCCAATGGTGCGGTCATGGTGAGGGCGAGCTCCGATTCGGGATGGGGAGGAGAATGGGCCGAGCAGGTTTGTCCAAGTCCTAGCTCCACGCCATGGCCGCGACCACAGATTGCCGCCCCGGAGGAAGAAGCAGACGCGTAAAGGATGCATGCGCCAACGCTGCAAGCCTACATGGCAGCAACATAACGGCGAAAGCTGACAGGGGGGACCCAACTTGACGGCCGTTAGCCTGTTTTTTGTATTGAAACGTAAAGTTGAATTCGTGCCGGAAAGGACCCTCTGAGTATTTGGCACGCCAACTATAGTCATTGCGGATGATATCAGGGAACTCGGGTACCGCGTTGCCTTGCCACCCCAACTTTTGGGCCGCAAAATGATAATCTCCTCACACGGCCTCGACCATGGCACCGCCTCACGCTCTCGGCTCCCTCGACATCGGCACAAGGGCTACCACCTCGCTTGAACATCACCAGCTTCGTCTACAGTCCAAGCAACTGCGACACGATACCGTCCACGACGTTCCCGCTATGACTGCGGGGGGATGTCAGCCTACTGGATGCTACTTCGGTTTATCTCCAGTCTGACCGTCCGCGATGTTCCAGTTGTTCACGGCGCTACCACTACGACTGTGGGGGGGATGTTAGAGTATGATACGGACACGGTTATTATGGTAGTTTAGGATAGTTAGGACTCTAGCCTAACTTGACTCGTACTTCAAGATAATCCTCTGTACGCCTATATATACTCGCCCATGAGGCTCGATAATATATCCATCATATTCCTCCAAACTCATACTCTTTCCCACATCCTCTACAAGCCCAATGATAAACTGACTCGCCTTGCCAAACATTGTACCGCAACAGTGAGGAGACGGTGTCTTGCTTCGTTCACGACGCGGTTTACTATCAAAATATGTGTGACGAGGAGGAGGGTGATCCCCTGGGTGATTCCCAGGGTGTCGCCACCGGTTGCCCTAGGGGTTTCGCGGGCGGTTCTGGACCTTGGGGGAATCTGATGAGGAGGAGCTGGATTCCCCAGCGTGTTTGTCTTCAGATCGCGCTCTCTGGTATCTCTGTCGCTCTCCCGACGACGATCGTCAACGAGATCTGCTGGACAAGAAGTCTTTTCGGCTTGAGAAGAGGAGATGGAGGAGGTGGGCTGTGGAGGAGCTCAGAGCATCGGTTTCGTCGCCGCAGAAATGGCGGTCGAGCCTCCCACCCACACGAGGTCGAGCATCGTTAAAAATCCTGGTTCTTCTCCCATCGGTGACACTGAGATGTTCTGTATTCGATGGCTTGGACTACCATCCGGAGGAGGCATGGTCGGAGGCGAGCTCCATTGCCGGCGGTGAGCCCACCGAGAAAACCGAATCGTGATTTTCAAGGTAAATGTTCTCCAACTGTTTCAAATTCTGGTCATTTTCTGGCTAGGCCTACGGGGCACAAGGCCCATGGACATACGTTTTCTGTTTTGACCGGGTCTGGTCACAAGGATCAGTCCGGTTCGGATCGTTTCCTGTCGTGTTCTCCTCGTGATCTCCCTCGAGGGTGCCGTGCAACGAGACATTTCTTTCCGTCTAGGGTTTTGGGGGTTCGTCGTATTCTTGCCAAGCAGGCGGTGATGGCAGGGCGCGGCTCGAGGCCTCCATCTCAGTTTCCTGCTAGGCAGGCCCCGATCAGAGGTGCTGCTGGTCAGGGCATTGGCTCGGTCATTGGTGGTGAGGATGGGCGTGCGCATGGAGGCGATGGAGGGCGAGGTACACAAGGATACCTCCCTCATAATATGCGCAGAGAAGGCCCTTTCAACCAGAATTCTGCTATTCAACCCAATGGAAGGTTTGGCGATGGGCAACACTTGACCAGGGATGATGGTTTTAATGGCAACTTTGGCCATTTTGAGGAGGGACAGTTTGATGCTAGTCAAGATTGATATCATGGTTACGACAACACTTATCGTCGGAATCATAAACCACGGGGGTTTTACCGGAACAATTTCAATGGTCGTGGGGGTGGACGAGGCCGTTTCAATAGCCAGTATAAGAGACGTGAAAATGCTAGCTCCTCGGGTGCTGATGCTCACCGACCGGCGTCATTTCTGGGCGCTAGGGCAGCACAACTGGGACATGTTCAGATAGTTGTGCCTACTGTGGCAGATCCTATTCAGCCTGGTGTCACTCAGGGGAATTTTGAGGTTATCGTTCATGTTGCCAAGAAAGCAGATAGTACCTTATTTTTCAAATGCAGTTTGACTGGCCATTTTGCGAGTGAGTGTACATCCATCTTGTGCATATATTGTGAATCACCGCTGCACGCAGACGTGGATTGCCCAAAATTGAGCATGCCAAAACCTACAGCTATTTTTTATGGGCTGTGTAGAGAGAGGCTCATGTTCTTTGAGGCCCCCAAGACAAGGGATCTTCGGGTCAAGAATGACAGTGGAAAGATTGCTAGGATCCGTGTGGAAGGTGGAGCCATGTCCACCGATCAGATTTTGAATGAGCTACAGTGGTTTCTTCCAGGTGAACAACAATGGATTATATCCCTTGTTGAAAACAACATGTTCAAATTGGTGCTTTCAACAAAGAATGATCTGGCTAGACTGCGTAAAATAAAAATGATTGAGGTTGAGGAAACTTCTTTTTTCATGCATTTCGAGGAGTGGTCTAATCAGAAGCTTGACTCTTGGCGGCTCCAAGATGTTTGGGTTCGTATCACTGGTTGTCTTGAGGCTCTTTGTTGGGATTATGTGGCTTGTTTCGGGGTGGGATCTTTAATTGGTAAAACCAAGGAGGTTGACATGAGGTTTACTCGATAAAATATGGTCATTAGAGCTCTTATTGCATGTGCGAGGCCACAGGATATCCCAAATGGGACTGACCACTATTACGATGACGTTGGTTATGGGATTGAGTTCTTTGTTGAGGGCCCTAATGGGGAGCTACTCCCAAGAGAGGAGCTGATGGACGATGCGGATGCAGAAGACAAGGGCAATGATGACTCGGCTAAATCTACTGATGCTTTGTCTGGCAAGAAAAATGTTCATAATAACTTGGGGGTGCCTTTTGGCGGCGGTAAGTCAGTGAGTTCTGGTGGGCCTGCTACTACTTCGACTGTGGGTGCTACATCATCGGTGTCTTCATTATTAGGCGGTAATGAAGCTCTGTTTATGAGTAAAAAGAAGGCTGGTGAATCCTTGTCGGTGCCTCGTCCTTGGTGGTGCGATTTGGTCGAGGCAAAGGAGATGGGACGTGCAAGATCCGAGCCACTTCGGTCTCGGCCCATCGATGAGGAGGCTGGCAACGGAAAATGCAATTTATTCGAGCATGTGATAACAAAATATTCTATCAGATTTGGCACTTTTGATTCTTATGATTGATGCGCTACTCCGGTCGCTGAAACAATGAAGATGTTTTTGTGGAGGCTGGGGGTGACTCCAACCGAACGCATGTCGGTGTCGCCGATCTCTGCTGCTCGGTGTTCCGTATCTGCTGTGACTGCTGCCCCTGCGGTGAGCAGGGATATCTCTACTAGCTTAACTGCCGCCATATCTCCTAGGAAATATTTCACTCCTGTTAAGAAGGGTGCAGAAGGCAAGCCTTCTGTCCAAGGAATAGGCGTTTTTTTAGGCGGGACTTTCTCTAAGGAGGAGGTGATTTCTTTTGGCGGTATTCCTGAGAGGTCCGCGGTGGACACTCGCTCCAGCAATCGGATTCAGTATCAACCTAATGCTGATCTTACTCAACTGGAGAGGGTGCAACAAGTTGCGCAGACTCGTGATCCAGGTATGTCCCCCATTCCATCTATTTCGATTGCTTCCTTGTCTGATGATTTGGTGATTGCTAGAGCAAAAAAATTAGGAGTGTCGCTAGGTAGTTCTGTGGCTGAGGTTTCCGCGTCTGTTAAATTAATAAAATATAATGATTTACATAGAACACTAATTACCTTAAAAACAAACATGATCATCCGATGGGTGTTGAGGAAAGTGGGGGTAGTCTGGCGCTTAATAAGGCCATTTACTTAGTGAAGATTTGATCGAAGATGATCATCAGGATTTTGTCGGTTACAAGGACCTACATCCTGTTATATAAAAAAAAGGAAACCTCATAAAAAAGCTTCAGGCGGAGGCTGTAGCAGTAAGAAGAAGTGCTAGAATTAAAAAAACTATAAAAGATAAGTCAAAATGAGAGGAGTCTTTTGGAATAGTGAGGGCTTCCGTGATCTCGCAAAACATTTGTTCATTCATTCATAAAACGATCAAGAATATAAACTTGATTTTTTTGCTATTCTGGAAACAGGTAGGGATAATTTTTCAACACCTTTCTTACAACATTTATCTGGTGGAATGGATTTTCAATGGTATTGCCTACCGCCACAAGGACGGTCAGGTGTTATTCTGATGGGTATAAATGATGGTACCCTTAGGGTAAATAAAGTGATCAATGGAGATTTATGTGTTAAGTTTCACCTAAGATCTCTGAGGGGCGGTTTTGATTAGGTTGTGGTGCCTGTGTATGGGGTGGCTCAAGAAAGAAACAAGCATCCTTTTTGGATGAGTTGGTGCGAATTTGTGAAGATGAAACTCTACCTCTGCTAGTGGGGGAAGATTTTAATATCATCAAGAGGACAAGAGGATAAAAACAACGATAATTTTAATCCTCGATGGCCTTTTATTTTCAATGCAATAATTGAGAGTTTAGATTTCAGAGAGCTATCTCTTTCCGGTAGACAATTCACGTGGACCAGCCGTAGATCAAACCCAACATATGAGAAACTGGATCGTATTCTAGCTAGTGTTGAGTGGGAGCAAAAAAAATCCTCTTGTAATGGTTAGGGCTCTAGCTAGAATAGGGTCGGACCACACACCTATTTTGTTGGACTCAGGTGAACAAGCTCACCTTGGAAACAAACCTAATTTCTCTTTCGAACTTTCATGGCTCCGTAAAGATGGCTTCTTTGAGATGGTTGCTAACGATTGGAGTTCGAGGCCGACAAATACTAATCCTTTACTAAATTGGCAGAACAAGATCCGTCATATTAGAAAATTCTTGAGGGGATGGGCTAGAAATGTTAGTGGTCAATATAAACAAGAGAAGGAGCGAATTTTAAACCGAATTATTGTGCTGGACACAAGAGCGGAAACTAGCCCTCTTTCTAGTTCAGAAAGAGAAGAATTAAGAAAAGCTAATAATAATTTGGCTAAGATGCATAGGGATGAGGAAACTAAATGGGCGCAAAGATCAAACGTTAGGCATGTTCAAGAAGGGGGATGGGAAACATAGTAGGAAAATGATTTTTCAACTTGAGCATGACGAAGGTACGATTTTTGGGGAAGAAAATTTGGGGGTATACATTTCGGAGTTCTATAAGACTCTTTTCGGGCCACCATCTGAAAACTTTTTCTCGATGAATGAGGCGGATGTACAAGACATCCCACAACTCTCTTCGGAGGAGAATGATATTTTGTGCTCAGATTTTACTGAAAAGGAAATCCATGATTCCATTATGCAAATGGAGAAAAATAAAGCCCCTAGACCGGATGGTTTGCCTGCTGAATTCTACCATGTTTTCTAGAATGTTATTAAGGATAATCTATTGATGATGTTCGTTGTGTTTCAGAATGGTGAACTTCCTTTATATAGGCTTAATTTTGGTACTATTGTCCTGCTGCCCAAAATTGAGAATGCCACGCAAATTCAGTAGTATAGGCCTATATGCCTACTTAATGTGAGTTTCTAGATATTCTCAAAAGTGGGGACTAATCGTTTAACTGGAATAGCAAACAAGGTTATTAGACCATCTCAAACTGCCTTTATGCTGGGGAGACATATACTAGAAGGTGTTGTGGTCTTACATGAAACCATACATGAGTTACATAGGAAAAAATTCGATGGAGTTCTTCTTAAAATAGATTTTGCAAAGTCATACGATAAAGTTAGGTGGCCTTTTTTGCAACAAGTTATGTGAATGAAAGGATTTAGTCCAAAATGGTGCGATTGGATAACTAATTTTATAAATAGGGGTAGTGTGGGGGTCAGAGTAAATGATAGAGTTGGGCATTATTTTAGAATCCACAAGGGGTTACGCCAAGGAGATCCTTTGTCGCTGATATTGTTTAACATTATTGCGGATATGTTAGCAATCATTATCAGCCGGGCAAAGTAAGATGGTCAAGTCGGTGGTCTTATACCTCATTTAGTCAATAGTGGTGTTTCTATTCTTCTGTATGTGGATGATACGATTATTTTTATGGAGCACGACTTGCAGAAAGCTTTAAATATGAAACTTATACTATGTATTTTTTAACAATTACCGGGTCTTAAGATTAACTTCCATAAGAGTGAACTTTTCTGTTTTAGACAAGCCAAATCGGTAGAAGACCAGTATAAAGACCTGTTTGGGTGTCAATCTGGGCCGTTCCCTTTTAAATATCTAGGCATACCTATTCACTTTCGCAAATTAAAAAATGGAGAATGGAAACCGGTGGAGGACCGTTTTGAAGTAAAGCTGGGGAATTGGATTGGGAAGGTATTATCGTATGGTGATCGTTTGGTTCTCATTAATTCGGTATTAACAAGTTTACCAATGTTCATGCTCTCTTTTTTGGAAATACCAATTGGGGTTAAAAAACGTCTCGACTTTTTTTGATCTCGGTTCTTTTGGCAAAGCGATAATCATAAAAAAAAGTATAGGTTAACAAAATAGAACATTATATCTCAGCCAAAAGAACAAGGAGGACTTGGGATTGAAGATCTTGAGATTAAGAATAGATGTCTTCTCAGTAAATGGCTCTTCAAGTTGATGCATGAGGAGGGTGTATGGCAGGAAATTTTAGTGAACAAATATTTGTATTCGAAATCTCTGTCACACGTGACTGTTCAGCCGAGTGATTCTCCTTTATGGAAAGGATTAATGGGAGTGAAACAGGTTTTTTTAGACAGTGGGTGTTTCCAGGTTAATGATGGGACAAGTACTCGTTTTTGGAAAGATGTTTGGCTTGGGGATACGAATTTAGCACAACAATATAACTCATTGTATCATATTACGCTACGGAAACAAGTAACTATAGCTGAGATTCTATCTTCAAATCCTATAAACATGCATTTTAGAAGAGCCCTCACCGGGAACAAATGGAATTCCTGGTTACATCTGGTATCTAGGTTAATGCAAATCGATCTAACAGAGGAAAAAGACATATTTACTTGACAACTTACTGAAAATGGAAAGTTCTCTGTCAAATCTATGTATCTTGATCTAATAAATAGAGGCACAGGCCTCTTTAAAAAGTATATTTAGAATATTAGAGTTTCTCTTAGAATGAGAATTTTTATGTGGTTTGTTTATCGCAAGGTGATTCTTACTAAAGATAATTTGAAAAGAAGGAATTAGCAGGGGGATTCAGTTTGTTGTTCCTGTGACAAGGTCGAAACTATACAACACCTATTTCTCAATTGTCCTTTGGTTAAAATCATTTGACGCATTATCCGTTCTACTTTTAATATTCATCCACCTACTAATGTAAATAATTTTTTTAGGAATTGGCTCACGGGAATCCCAAAGAAGGAAAAATACAACATTCGGGTTGGAGCGTGCGCTGTTATTTGGGTAATTTGGAACGCCGGAACGATGTTATTTTTAACAACAATCGATCAACATCTTTCTTGCAAGTTATTTTTATGGTGTCACACTGGATCCGTACGTGGTCACTTCTCCAGCCTATGGAGGACATATAAGCTATGCATACTAGCTACAACATTTTGGAGAAGGCTACACGGGGCTTTTTCAACCGGTGTGGATGGCGATATGATCGTTCATTAACCACTTGAGGGTTTTTGTTTGCTACCTTTTTCTTTAGCATGATACGACTGTTTTCTGTAATATGTTTAGGCTCTTTTTGAGACCTTATTAATAATGCAATAAAATTGGTGGCCGTATCCATCAATTTGATGTAGAGGCTGGGGCGTTGGCCTCCGTATTGATAAAAATATAACTTTAGAATTTGCTGTTCTGTACTACAATATTCAGAAATATATAATATATACTATTAAAAAGATTCACATCGTTGGTCGTCTCTGACTTTTTCTGTCTGCCGACTTTTGGACAAAATTGCCCCTAACTGTTCAGCAATATTACACCCCTTGCCACCGGCGGAGTGAAACGATCCCAAATATTTCCTATGTCGGTCTCCTCCCCGTCGTTTTCTACGGCCCCGTTCATCGCCTGGGTTCAATGTCCATTCACCAGTCTAGCGCCGCCGCCTATTCCGTAGATTCCTACAGGGCCACGGACCAAAGGCAGCTGCGCCTGGATCCCGGCCACTGACGGCGCCGTCTCCTCTCCTGGAGATCAACCAAGCGGTGCTCCCCTACCTCGAGATCACCCGACGGAGCCGTCCCCATCCCTTGCATCACGCGCGGTACATGGCGCTTCCCCCATCCCTTGCGGCGGCGCCCCACAATCCGGCTGCCCTTCGCCGGGAATCGATGCGAACGCCGGCGGGGAGGGTCTGAAATGAGAAATCAGTCCGGGTTTATTTTATCTAATCTTGCTGCATCTACAAAATCCACTATTCTTTCGATCCAGTCCAGCGGTCCTAGGTCACTGAGGTTAAAGTTTCAGAAGCTAGACTACAGGTGTGGTGCCTACATTCGGAATCTCCTTTCTTAACTTCTGAAATTTTGATTCCAACAATGTTTTCTTATAGTATGATTGATGATGCGTGTTTTGCTATTCAAGATGCGTTGTAGATGATTTTTAAACAGTTCAGAAGACATAAGCCGATCAAAACTAATTTGTTTTTGCAGATGGTAGTATGGTACTCACAGCTCAGCTGTTTTGTTGGACTATGCAATTCATTGACCATGGAGTTTTTTAGGCAAGGCTCTATCATGCTATTAGTATTAAGATAAGCATTAGCTGTATAAAATTCCTACCTAAGGATTACACTTATTCTGATTGTAGAAGCGAACACCTGCTCTACTTGACAATCTTGTCCAGGCTTTCTTGATGGCCCCATACTTTGTGCTTCTAGAGCAAACATTCAGCAGCATCGCCACTCTGTTGCCTACCCTGATGATTGACAACAGGATTGCTTCACGAGACATGAAAATCCTAGGACCTTGAACTGGACTCTGTCAGGAATAGCAACTTATATTCCAAGGGGGCCAAATGCCACAATATATAGTACATGTACATGTGTGAAATATGTAGGAAACCCCCTAACTGGTAGGCAAACTACAAGATACAAATATCTAACCCTCCCTCAAACTCATGGTGGATCCACAACACTGAGTTTGGAGAGAAAGAAACTATGGTGTGCTCTAGTCTGGGCCTTCGTAAAAAAATCTGCCAACTATGACTGATGGCACATACTAGAGTGCAATAACCTAATCCTGCACACTAGCACGGACAAAAGAAGCATCAACACCGATATGATTGGTAATCTCATGCCTTACCGGGCCATGTGCAATTATGATAGCACATGTACTGTCAGACAAAAGAGTAGTGGGTGTCGAAACGGAGACACCAAAATCGGCAAGTAACCACTGCAACCAAGTCACCTAAGTAGTCAAAAGAGTCATAGCTCGCAACTCAGCCTCTGCACTCGATCGGGAAACTACGGTCTATTTCTTCGTCTTCCATGCAATGAGAGAACCACCAAGAAACACACAGTAGGTGGAAAGTGAGCGGCGATCCAAAGGATCACTAACCCACATAGCATCAGAGTAGGCCTGGAGCTGGAAGGAGATGGAACGAGGGAAAAATAGACGACAAGTGATCGTGCCACGAAAATAGCGAAGAACACGAAGGAGATGACTATAATAAACCGAGGTGGGAGAAGAGACAAACTAGCTCAGAATATGGATAGGATAGAATATATCGGGGCAAGTGACAGCAAGATAGACAAGGCTCCCAACAAGATGTCGATAGCGTGTCGGATCAGGAAGAGGATCGCCATCATAAACGTGAAGCTAGACATTAAGCTCCATAGGAGTCTCAACAGTGCGCTCATCCCCAAGAGCAGCACGAGCAAGGAGATCCTGGATATACTTTTCTTGGGAGATATAAAATCCATCATAAGTGGAGGAAACCTCAATCCCAAGAAAGTAGCGAAGAGGACCAAAATCAGTCATAAGAAAATGCTCAGAAAGATGGGCCTTAACAAAGGCAATATACTCAGAGTCATCGCCGGTGATGATCATGTCATCAACATAGAGGAGGAGAAGAGTGCATCCACGAGGAGGAGTGTGAACAAATAATGCGGGATCATGAGCGCTAGGGGAGAAACCAGCAGCAGTCACCACAGAGGCGAAGCGCTCAAACCAGGCACGAGGGGCCTGTTTTAGGCTATAAAGAGAGGGTCAAAGACGACAAACCATGTCGTCAGGGACAGAGTACCCTGGAGGAGGCTGCATGTAAACCTCCTCATGCAACTCACCATTGAGAAATGTGTTCTGAACATCAAGCTGAGACACAGACCAGTGGCGAACAGATGCCACAACAAGAAGAGTGCGCACGGTGGTCATATGGGTAACATGGGCAAAAGTCTCATCAGAGTCGTGGCCCTGCTCCTGCTGGAAGCCACAAGCCACAAGACACGCTTTGTAGCGCTCAAGAGATCCATCAGAGCGGGTCTTAATATTGTATACCCACTTGCATGTTATGGGACGAACACCGGGAGGTGGAGAGACAAGATCCCAGGTGCCAGTGCGCTCAAGCGGAGCAATCTCCTCGGCCATGGCAAGCTGCCATTCGGGGTGACGCTCAGCATCCCGATAAGTATTCGGATCAAGGGCAACATAAAGACCATAGTGGCTAGGAGAGTAGCGATCAGGTGGACGACGATGGTGAGCAAGAAGTGGAGGAGGAAGCTCATCAAAGGAAGAAGACACATCAGAAGAAGAAGCATCGGAGGAAGCATCCGGAACATGAGAGCGACGAGAATAATGGAAGGGAAACTGAGATAACGGTGAGGTGGGTGGAGGGTCTGAAGAGGAATGAGAATAACTAGGTGGTGAGGAGGGTCGTGGTGTGAAAGGGGAGGCATCAGCAAGGATGGGGTGTGGTGGTGGATCTATAGGAACAAAGGGTGGTGTGTCAGGAAACAAGAGAAAGGATATATCCTCCACCGAGAAGGCCGAGGAGGAGGGCGAGGGTAGAAGGGACGCGACTCATCAAAAGTGACATCACGAGAAATGTGCATCCGACGACCAATAGGGTCCCAACACCGATAGCCCTTATGCTCATCATTGTATCTAAGAAAGACACACTCAACAGACTAAGCGGTCAGTTTGGTGTGTTCACGAGGGGCAAGAAGAACATAGCAGAAGCAACCAAATAAGCAAAGCAACGAGTAATCAGGAGAACGACCAGAGAGACACTCGAGAGGAATACCACCCTGCAGAGCAGTAGAGGGTTGAATATTGACGAGATAGGTGGCAGTGGAAACAACCTCAGCCTAAAAGGGAGGCGGAAGAGAAGCGGCAATCATCAACGCACGAGCTGTCTCAAGAAGGTGACGATGCTTGCGCTCAGCCACGCCATTCTGAGCATGAGCACCAGGACAAGAGAACTGAGCAAGAGTACCCTCCTCAGCAAGAAAAGCACCCAGTGAACGAGTGATATACTCGCTAGCAGAATCTGCACGAAGCACACGAATAGGAGTGGAGAACTGGGTACAAACCATGGCAACAAATTTCTTATAGATAGACAAGACCTCACTACGAGCAGACATGAAATATATCATAGTGTGACGAGAAAAATCATCTATAAAAATAACATAGTAGCGGTGACCCCCTTTCGACGCGAAGGGAGCCGGACCCCAAACATCGGAGTGAACAAAATCGAAAGGACGCTCGGACAAAGACTCACTGTGAGGGTAGGGTAGCTGAATCTTCTTACCAAGCCGACAACCGAGACAATCCAAAGAGGCGTGTCCAGAGACAGGCCCTAGAACACCACGATGAACTAAAGACGAGAGGCGAGAACCACATAAATGTCCAAGACGATGATGCCACTGCTGAAAAGAGCTAGTAGAGGCGACAACAGGGGGCGAGAGACTGGTGGCAATAGCAATGGAGGGAAGACGAAGCCAGTCAAGCTCCTAGAGGCCATCATGGCATCGGGGGCCAGCACCAAGCAAAGCGCCGATGCGACGATCCTAAACAGAACATGAATCAAAGTCGAGAGTAATGCTACAATGAGAGTCAACGATCTGACTACAGGAAAAGAGTTGCATGTTAAGTTGAGGAACATGCGCAATACAAGGAACATCAAACGACGAAGTACTAAGAATGCCTCGACTAATGACTGGTAGGGGGTACCATCAGGAGTAAGAACACGAACAGGAGACTCGACTGGTCGAATAGAAGTCAAAGAGGATGAATCATAAGTCATATGAAAAGAAGCTCCAGTATCAAGAATCCATGAGGATCTACCTGGTTGAGGAGAAGGTGGTCTCTCAATGCCAGAAAAGTCAGTCGCAGAACCAGCAAAATCTGTCGGTGAAGAATCCCAAGCATCAAGCAGGTATCGAAGCTGCACTATCTCATGTGCAGACAAAGACACGACTGAAGAGGTCGAGGTAGAATCACGAGGCGACGAAGAGCGGTCATCAACACACATAGAGGCCACCAAAGGTGGCAATGTATAGCAACGCGTCGATAAAGACGGAGTCAGCGAAAGGCGGCCATAACCACCTGGAGAGGCTGCAAAAGTCAACGAAGAGCGACGACATAGACAAAGTCGACGTAGACGGAGTCTGCGAAAGACGGCCACAACCGCCTAAAGAAGCCGCAAGAGTCGATGTAGAGCGGCGGGCCGGCATAGAGGAAGTCGGCAAACGGTGACCACAACCGTGGGAAGAAGCCACGAGGACCGACATAGAGTGGCGCGATGACAAAGACGAAGTCAACGGACAAGGACCAAATAACGAAGGAAGGCCCAAGCGCACCACGGGAGCGTCACAAGAAACACCAGCCAGAGACGGAAAGGACACCGGGATGACAGATCCTTTGTTGTGCGGTCCTGCCATTGATTTGATTAGACCTCGTTCATTTTTCTTGGATTGAATCCAGACATGGAATCCATCCAGCCATGGATTGGGTTAATCCCAACCTGCCACCCAAACCCTAATGACCCGATTTAATCCCTCTCCTTAATCCCTTTAATCTGTTTAGCCGTTCGGTTAATCCTTGCTAGTTTTCATGTAGCTGATCGCCGTCTTTGCTTTCGCTCTCTCAATTGTTATGGAAAATAATCCATACGTCCGGTGACGATGATTTTTTTACATCCCGACTAGCCGAAGGTTGGATGGGATAGGTTGGGATAAAATCCCGTCATGGTCTAACAGAAGACCTCAATTTTGCTGGGCTGGATAATTTGTCTCCCTAGGTTGGAAAACCGGAATCCAGCCACAATCCAAGTCAAACCAGGTCTTCAATGGATCAAACGAACGAGGCCTTAAACGGACCACTAAACTTTGGATAGGATTAGTGCCGCTAGTGCCCGTACGTTACGTACTTCAACTTTAACTCCAGAAAGCAGAAATGGAGTGTTGGATGGATGATGGGACGGGACGGGTGCCTAGCTGTTTGAATATGGAACACTGTCTGCTGGTCAACGCGGGCCAGGCAGAGTCTCATGCGCCCGCGTCGCTGGAAACTGGCAGACGCCGGGGCGGACGGGGCAGGCAGCCGGGGGCGGCGGGATCCGGCGGGATGCGGCCGGGGCGACGGGATTCGGCCGGGATTTGTCGGGCCGGCCTGGGGGCAGCGATAGCGGGCTAGACTGGACGGGCGGCCGCCGGAGGACGGGGCTACGGCCAGACGACGGGCGACGGTCGATGTTACAGGTAGGAGGAGCAGCGGAAAAAAAAAACGGCGACGACGGCCAGAGAGGTTGGCGGCGCCGGTGAGATTGGATCGGAGACGGCACGAGTTGCGCGTGCCGAAAAAATAATGTATAGGTCCGATACCGTGTCAGAAATAACAACTTATATTCCAAGGGGGTGAAAGAGATATGTAGAAAACCTCCTAACTAGTAGGCATACTACAAGATACAAATATCTCTCTAACATACTCTACCGAGCTATGACAAACTGAAGATCAATATGGACGTCGGCTTATGCGCTGTGTTCGGAGAGTCTACGACGGGGATTGCTGTAGAGATCACCTGGGACCGATCATGGATGCTGCTACCATCGTAGGAGAAAGGTGCAACGACGCGGAGGAGGTTGAAACCTACATCGTCTAGGCTGGTATGAATCTTGCTATAGAACATAACCTGATCCTAGCGGTGTTGGAATCTCACTGTGCCGTGTGCCGTGGCGGTGGCTGCAGTGAATGACCTATCCCCAAAACGTCCAAGAGGCAAATGTACAAAAACATTTGTCTTCATGGCCGAAGATGGATTCGTCATGGCCTTGGTTGCGCCCCCGTGGTGCTCGTCATTCACCATGGCGTGGCCGTCATGTTACCTCCTCCAAGTGCTTCCGACAGTACGTGCCGCCTTAAGAAGCTGTGTCTTGATCAAGTAACCCTCCACCATGGTTTCGACCAGCACATCACCATCGGGCTCCCCATCCTGGAAGACTTGAGGTTTAGGAACACTGACTTGAGCACGCTCTCACAGATCAAGTCCGGCACGCTCAAGAACCTTACCTTGGATTGCTGACAGAACACCTGCACCAGCTTAGTCATTGCTACTGAACTTTGTAATCTGCGGTCGACGTGGTTATTGTCGGTCGGGACGTGGTCATTGTCGGTTGGGTCGAGCTGTGCATGGAGGGGCATTGGAAGAGAAAAACTTGAGCAAGCAATATGCAGATGATTTGAAGTACTCCTCGCTATATGAGTTTTTGTTCAAATCTAGGATATTTTTTCCTGTAGCAACGCACGGGCATTTATCCAGTAAAAAAGTAAATATAGCACTAAAGTGGTTTCAGACACCAGACTGACACTGTTTTTCTCATGATTTGTTCTATTTTATAGATGAATGAATTAACAAACTAAATTGGTTTCAAACTTGAGACTTAAGTGATGGGGAAACGAGATCATGTATGGGAAGTGAAAACATACTAGCGGTTCCCGTCGTTGTTGATTGAAATTGAATCAGTTGGATTGATCTGATGCACTCCTCCAAGTCCAAAGTCCGACACTCAGCCGCTGCCAACTCTCCAACCGTGGGTCGATCTGGTCATTTGGATCAAGTCACACTCAACAGGAAAGGAAGCAGGCAAGCAGCCGGCCGGTTTGACGCGAGCGAGAAGCCCAGGAACTGAAGGCAGGCGTCGGCGTGTCGCGTGAGTTCGTGGCTCGCGTCGATCAAGGACGGGAACTAGGGGAGATGGATCGATCAAAATTCACGATCGGGAGCCAACGACATTGACTAGCGATCCAAATTCACATACCAAGGCTGCTAGTTTGGGCCTCACGAGAAAGAAAAATGGCTGACGGGCTGACTCTTGTCTACTAGCCTGACGGTTTATGGGGCCATCAGAATTCGGGAGCCACGTTCGATTGATCGCCTCGAACATCCTCATCGATGGGGCTGCCAGCCACACGAAAATAGGATCGATGGTTTGCTATGCTACGTCGGACAAACATCGGATTGGAACTCGTTGTGTGTGCAGCAATACTCGTGTAAGAATGTTGATGAAAATGCTAGCTCAAAATGGGTCCTGGTCAGCATTCATAAATTGACTCGTCAGTTCCCTAGGAGGGCGCACGGAGAGATGCATCCAGTTCCTTCGAGAACACCGCGTATATTAAGCTTAAAAGGGAAAAAATAGTCCAGTTTAATTATGAGGAAAATCAGACACAAAAACCACCAACGCAAACACATGACAAGTACTCGCCTTGCCCAGTCACCAGCCAACAATGGCAAGAATTGCACCTCTATGTATCACGCCAATCCCTGGATCGGTTCATTGGCATACATATCGATAGACATCAAAGAATTAACAATGCATCATTATTACAGCAGTATGATCCAGAATATTGCATTTATCACAAAGTTTGCAAAGCATATCGCACAAATAAACAAGTAGCGAATAGATAACATAAATAAAGTAGCTCCAGTCTTCATTAGACGCCACAGGCGAACAAAATATTGAGTGGAGGGTCGCAACCAACACTACTACTCAGAGTAACCAGAAGAGTAACCTGCAACATGAAACGTAACAACCCCGAAGGGTCAGCACTTGGAATGCACTACAAGTGGAACAATGAGAGAAACAACAAGGCTAATAGCTATATGCATATCTGGCTTGTGGGTTCAGCCTTAGTTTTGCAGCAGCAAAAATACTTTATCCTACCATTTGTAAATCATTTGTAAAGCATTTAATCTTCATCAAACAACCCAATTAAGTTTCAACCACAAGTTTTAGTAATTACAAGTTAGAATGAATGAGAACATGTCGTAGCACCCACAATTCAACAACTCAATCGTCTATTACCAGGGACACGGCTAAGCACTTAGTTTTACACCCTGCAGGGGTTGCACACTTTACCCATATGACTTGGTCGATCCGCTCGTACCACGACATGCATAATGAGTCATGATAGGGAGAAGCCCAAGAAGAGACAATTCGGGAGGTAGCTCCCCAAGCCCATCCACGCACCGTTCCAACCTAACACAATCTCTACATCTCTGGATACAAAGAGTTCGGGTCGCCACGACCTACTAAGTCCATCCAACCACCCATAACTCACTGGCATATGGTTGCACACGGAAGCTACCAAATCAAAACACTAATCATTTCTGAGAAACCTAGGTGGCCATCCACAAGTGAGCTACTCGGGTAAACCATAGACATGGGCCCGGCATTCACGAACCAAGCAATTACCAATCCACCCATATAATTCATTAATTAAGTTGTTTTCACTTTCCAAACACGTTCTTTCAAAACAATCTTTATCATGGTGTATCCCACCCTCGTCTACATAAGCACAACTAAGCACAACTACTTACGACGGCTCACCTAACGAGATAGCCTATGGCATAATAGGATATAGCATAGCAATAGATACAACTTGTAAAACAAAACAAGCTACAATGCATATAGAAAGTAAATAGGACATTTATGAAGCTCCACTTGCCTTGGTAGTTGTCGGAGTCGGTCACACAATCTCGGCAATCATAGGGGTTACACTCCTCACAATCTATACGAAGCAAATCATCCAATAAACAAACCACACATAGGAATCAAATAAATGCAACACAATGCATGCATGACACTTTAACTAGTGTTACAGTAATTGGTTAGGTTCTCTAACCAGTACTACTACGGAATGAATGCATGAGAAAACTATTAATGAGAGGAAAACAATTTATGCATAAAAGAGGAATAGTTAATAGGTCTTTAGTCAAAACATTGAACCAAATCTGTAAACAATGCAGTTCAAGTTTTACAAAAATACTACTGGATAGATAGCTCCAAATAGAGCCTAGACCAAAAGGAATTACGTCAAAAAGATTTAAAGATCTTTTTCTGCGAATTTAATACTACTTTAAGCCTTTTTATAATCTCAGGAAAATACATAGAGTAAACCTAGGATATTATTGCAGAATAAAATTCTACACAATTTTGTGAATCCAACGATACCTTATTTGCAATTTTTGGCCAAGTAGAACTTTTCCTATGAATTTTTAAAGTTAAACAAAGTTTTGTCTCTTTGTATAAAAACTGATAAATTTGGGGAATATTTCGGGGAATATTCCCCGCTGACGGGCGGGTCCCAGCTGACCGGCGCTGACTGGGCTTTGACCAGTCAGCGGCTGACCGTTCGGTCAATGGCGGATCCTGGCCGTCCACGCGCGATCGGATGGCCGGGAGCGCACCGCGGTGGAGCTCACCTGGCGGCGGCGGTGGGTCGGCGGGGGTGCGGCCGGAGGTGGCGGGTGCAGGGACGGGGTCGGCGCGGCCGGCGGCGACCTCCGGCGGCGGCGACGGCGGACGGAGCGGCGGTGGCGGCTCCAACTCCGGCGATGGATTCCGGTGGCGGCGGGGCACGATAGCTAGGTCTAGGAGGGGGAAAAAGACGGCGGTTGCGAGCTCTATAAGGGAGGGCAGAGAGGCGTGAGGAACGAGCCGAAATCCCGAAGAAATCGGACGAAAACGCGATGGCAGTTCGCCTCTGCAACGAACTCGGCGGCGACATCATCCTGGTCGAGCACGTAACGCTTGTGCGGCTGGCTGGCGGGGCCCGCCTATCGGCCAGGCGGTGCGGTTTACGCGTTGCTACGCGCGGCAACGGCTATCCCGCCGCTCGTTGGCGCGGGTGGCTCCCGGGTGGGCCGCTGGGCCGCGGTGGGCCGGCGGTCCGTCTGGCCGACGCTGTGCCTTTTTCTTTTTTTTTCTTTTTTTTTCCTTCCTCTCTGATTCTGACTGTATCTGAACTGTTTTTCTGAACTGAAATTCTGGCCGAAACGAAGAAGGCCATAACTTTTGATCCAGAGCTCCGAATTGAGTGAGACAAAATCCTATGGGTTCGTATTGACGAACTCTACGCATCTATGCATCTGGAATTCCGAAAAAGTGTCATTCTAGCATATGCAAGACAAAAGCCCTAGTAACTCCCTATAGGAGATGAACAAGCACTAGAGTGGTGTTTTTAGTAAAAGGCTTTTCAAATTGAAATTTTTCCATGATGCTCATGATGCAATGGCATGTATGAATGCAGTACCAAATCTAGAATTTGGGATGTGACAAGACTAACCCCCTTAAGATGAATCTCGTCCTCGAGATTCGACGTGGCTATCAAATAGGTGCGGGTGGTCCTCTCGGAGGTCATCCTCTCGCTCCCAGGTGGCTTCCTCTTCGGTGTGATGGCTCCATTGTACCTTGCAAAACCAAATCGTCTTGCTGCGTGTAAATCTTTCCGTTGTTTCCAAGATCTTGACCGGTTTCTCCTCATAGGTCAAGTCGTTCTCCAGCTGAACCTCTTCAAGCGACACAGTGTCTCTCAATGGTGTATCCATCATCTCTGGATGGCACTTCTTCAGCTGAGACACATGGAACACGTCGTGAACAGCGGATAGAACCTCTGGCATCTCCAGCTGGTACGCAATCTCTCCTTTGCATGCTAGGATCTTGTAGGGCCCTATAAACCGAGGTGCCAGCTTGCCCTTAATCCCAAATCGCTTAATTCCACGTAGTGGCAAAACTCTGAGATATGCTCGATCTCCAATCTCATACGCCACCTCCTTGCGTTTAGAATCAACATATCTCTTCTGTCTCGATTGTGCCACCTTCAACCTATCCCGAACCAAACTAACCTTCTCTTCAGCATCCTTGATCAAATCCGGTCCAAACAGTTGCCTACACCATCCCATAACAATGGTGTTCTGCACCTCTTACCATATAGTACATCAAATGGTGACGTCTTGATGCTGGATTGGTAGCTGTTGTTGTAGGAAAATTCAGCATAAGGTAAATTTTCATCCCAACTAGCGCCATGAGCCAAGGCACAGGCTCTCAACATATCCTCCAAAATCTGATTCACCCTCTCGGTCTGACCATCCGTCTGGGGGTGGAAAGCTGTGCTAAACTCCAATCTCATTCCCAACGACTCATGTAGCTGGCGCCAAAAGTGAGAAGTAAATTGGGTGCCTCTATCTGACACAATTCTCTTAGGAACTCCATGCAGAAACACAACTCTGTTCATGTAGATCTTGGCTAACTTAGCACTAGTATAAGTGGTCTTCATGGGTATAAAGTGAGCTACCTTGGTTAAATGATCTACCACTACCCAAATAGAATCATGTCCCGACTTGGTCCTGGGTAATCCTGTGATGAAGTCCATTCCAACTCTATCCCACTTCCAATCAGGTATCGGCAGTGGCTGTAGTAATCATGCTGGATTTTGGTGCTCGGCCTTCACTCTACTACAGACATCACATAGGGCAATATACTCTGCAATCTCTCGCTTCATGTTAACCCACCAAAACCTTTCCTTCAAATCCATGTACATCTTCGTGTTGCCTGGATGTATAGAGTACGGCGAGTTATGAGCTTCCTGAAATATCAACTTCCTAATCTCCGGATCGTTGGGCACACATAAGCGATCCTTGTACCATAGTGTCCCTTGATCATCCTCGCGAAATCCTTCAGCCTTGCCTTTGGGTATGTTTCCTCTAATCTCCTCCAGGTCACTATCCTTCTTTTGAGCTTCTCTAATCTCATCCAGAAGCGTTGGCTTAACCTCCATTGTTGCCAAATATCCCTCGGATACTACTTCCAACCTGAGGTCCTTGAGTTGTTCACACAAATCCTTGGGTAACTCCCCCACTGTCAGGCCATTAGCATAAACCTTGCGACTCAGCGCATCCGCTACAACATTGGCCTTTCCTGGGTGATACTGCAAACTCATGTCATAATCCTTTATGAGCTCCAAACATCTCCTCCGCCTCATATTCAGCTCCTTCTAAGTGAATATGTATTTTAGGCTCTTGTGATCTTACCCATCAGATAGTGCCTCCACACCTTGAGCGCGTGAACAACTGACGCTAATTCCAAGTCATGCGTGGGGTAATTCCTCTTGTGGTGTTTAAGTTGGCGTGAGGCATAAGATACCACTCTTCCATCCTGCATCAGTACACTACCTAGTCCTTGACGAGAGGCATCACAATACACTTGGAAATCCTTCTGAATATTTGGAAAAACAGGATAGGTGCGGTCACTAGGCGTTGCTTCAGTTCCTGGAAACTAGCTTCGCACTCCTGGTCCATTCAAACTTCTTCTCCTTCTTCAGTAATTTAGTCATTGGCTTTGCAATCTTGGAGAAGTTCTCTATAAACCTCCTGTAATATCCAGCAAGTCCCAAGAAACTCCTAATATCTCCCACATTCTTGGGTGACTCCCATTCTGTAACTGACACCACCTTGCTTAGATCAACTGCGACTCCTTCACCTGACACCACGTGTCCAAGAAATCCAACTGTGTTCAACCAGAATTTACACTTGCTAAACTTGGCATATAATTTATGCTCCCTCATCTTTTCCATAATTAGTCGCAGGTGTTTCTCATGTTCAGCATCATCCTTGGAATATATCAATATGTCATCAATGAACACCACCACGAATTTATCCAAGTACTCCATGAATACCTTGTTCATCATGGTCATAAAATATTCCGGGGAATTTGTTAGTCCAAAAGACATTACTGTATACTCATATAACCCATACCTAGTGGTGAAAGCGGTCTTTGGTATGTCTTCCTCACGGATCTTCAATTGGAAATACCCCGACCTTAAATTAATCTTGGAAAACACCTTTGCTCCTTCCAACTGATCAAACAAATCATTTATATTGGGCAATGGGTATTTATTCTTGATGGTCACTTCGTTGAGTGAGCAGTAGTCAACCACCAATCTCTTACTACTGTCCTTCTTCTTGACGAATAGAACAGGCGCGCCCCAAGATGATGAACTGGGCAGAATAAATCCCTTGTCCAATTGCTCTCTAAGCTGCTTCTTTAACTCCTTCAGTTCCTCCACATCCATCTTATACGGCCTCTTGGCTATCGGTCATGTTCCCGTCATCAAGTCAATAAGAAACTCCACGTCCCTGTTAGGTGGCATCCCTGGCAGCTCATCCGGAAACACATCGGGATACTCCTTTACTACGGCCACATCCTCTAGGCTAACCCCCTTAAGAGAGTTCAACTCGGCCACTCCAATACTGACAGGCGACTTGTATCTGATCCTTACTCCCTTTGGTGTGGTGAGTGAAATTGCTCGTTGAGCACAATCTATCCGACCCTGATGTTCCAACATCCAATCCATGCCCAATATGATATCTAGACCCTGGGATTCTAGTATAACCGGGTGTGCAGGAAATGCATAAGCACCAATTTCTAGTGCCAACCCTCGACATGCTGCACTAGCTATCATCTCTCCTCCAGGGGAACTTACTCTAATTGATCCTCTAAGAGCCTCGGTAGGTAGCTTATACTTATCCACAAATTCCCTTGATATGAATGTATGCGATGCACCAGTATCGAAAAGAACAAATGCGATGTGGGTATTGATTGGAAACTTACCAACCACTAGCTCTGGTTCGTTCTGAATCTCCTCGACGTTCACATGGTTGAATGTTGCCTTCTGGTTTGCATTAGGCTTGCTCCCTGCTTCAATCCTCTTCTCTAGGCAATTATCAGCATAGTGCCCCATCTTCTTGCACTTGAAGCATTCCACTTCACTAAGATCCCTCCTGCCAGAATGGTTGTGTCCATTGTTCCTCCCAGAGTTGCTGTTGTAGCTCTTGTGGCCATTGTGGTGGTGACCATTTCCTCCACGGTGGCGATTGTCACTCCTGTGACCATCGTGGCGATGTCCACTACTTCCACGGTGGTTACGGTCATCTCCGCCATGCTTAGAGTATCCAGAGTGTCCATCATAAGAGGTGCGAGCATGGTGGTGTGATCCTTAGGAGTGATGGTTGCTCTTCCTCTTACGTCTTTCCACCTGCTGATGTTTCCCTTCCAGAATTCTAGCCTTGTCCATCAGCTCCTGAAATGTCGGACAATAAACCATAGATAGCTGAAGTGAGAGCTCATCACTGAGACCATCCAGGAACCTCTCCCTCCTCTTGGCATCAGTGTCCACATCCTCAGGGGCATAGCGAGAGAGATTGTTGAATTCCTCTATGTAATCCGCCACAGTGCGGTTGGTTTGGCGCAGGTTGCGGAATTCCTTCCTCTTTAGGCTCATGGTCCCGATAGATACGTGGTTTGTCCTGAAACCTTCCTCAAACATAGCCCAGGTAACTGTGTCCAGCAGGTGGGTGATTTGGAAAGCATCCCACCAAGAAGCAGCTGATCCTTCTAGCAAGTGAGCAGCGAACCTCACCTTTTCAGCATCAGCGCAGCCAACGGTCACCAAGTCATTGTTCACAGAATGAAGCCAGTCGAGAGCAACCATGGGCTCGGGTGCAGAGGAGAACTTAGCTGGCCTCATCCTCAAGAACCTAGTGAGAGCATCCCCATGTGGCTGATTATTCCCGTTGTTGTTGTTGTTGTTGTTGTTGTTGTTGTTGTTGTTGTTCTGAGTTGCCATGAACTGCGTCATCACTTGGGTCAGCTGTGCTTGAGCGGCCATGAGCTGAGCCATCTCATCAGGTCGGTGACGAGACATCTATGGTTCAACACAGGTAAGATTAGAAGGAAACAACTACAGATAAGTAACAACCCTCTACCCATGCAACAAGCTCAAGCCACAACAATCATAAGCAATCACCACATGAACAATCACACACACAACCATTGTTACAGGTTTTCCTTAACAGTATATAGCTATAAAATAATTTAGAAATGCTGGTAACAAGCGTTTGGCAAAGCAAAACAGCAAAATAAGCAAAACCAGAAATCTGGCAGAACAGTTCTGTCATGTTCACGAATTTTTTTTGGGCACCTTAAACTCATAAGGAATTTTAGCCAATTTTTTGCAGGTGCTACAGGTAATTACGCTCCAGATCCTAAAATATGAGCGCAATACGAGTTACCAGTAAGGAACTAAAAATCGCGTGGTACAACTGGTCAGGCAGAAAACTGCAGCAGTAAAAACACGAAATTTACCCAAACTTGTTCAAAAATCATTTAATAAATCTCACAAAAATTCTTGGAACTTCAAGGTACTTAACTGAGCATCCTAAACACAATAAGCTAATAGTGCAGAAGTTTACATTGATCGATGTCTAAGACTAACGAAAATCCCTAACGAAGACTAGTTTTGGGGATCATCTCTAGCTATTTGATGAATAGGTTGCAATAGGTTCTGGAGTCCATGCGCTGACGCTTCGATCCTCGTGCATGCCATGGTGGTAGTGTGTACACCTCTCCCGAGTCTTCTTCACTTGATTCCTCGAATTGCACCTCTTCGGGGTCCTCCTCACCGCTTCCTTCAACAAAAGCGCCCGCTGCATCTCCTCCATCATCGTCATCGCTTCCTTCATCATCACTGCCTCCATCATCATCATTGTTACCTCCTCCACCATTGTTACCTCCATCACCATTATCCGCATCATCATCATCACTATCATCATCACCATCATTCCCATCATCGCCATTGCCATTATTTGGTGGTGGATTCTGTTGGGCTTGAAGGACAGCAATCTGGGCAGCCATGTCCACAATGGTTTGATCACGCTTAGCCACAACTTGATTCCTTTGCACAATGGTTTAATTCAGCGCTGCAATCATGGCATCTCTTCCAATGAGGGCTTGCTCCATTGTATTCACAACAGTGTGCAAGGTTTCCATCTCATACCCTTGCAGATGCACGGTGCCCTCAAAATAATCCAGCTCCTCCTTTTGCTGCATCAACTTCTCTTCCCTCTCCCAAGCTTTGATCTCCATGTCTTCTAATTGCTTCTCATGGAGTGGCATGTTGTTCCGATTACCTATGGTAACCATCACATACCCATCCTCATTCCGACTTCCAAATGCAAGGAAGGGTGAACTTGCTGGCAGTCGGTGTCGGTGGAGATAGCACAGGCATGACAGTGTCTCATGCATGGCCGACTCCACTCCTTGCTCCCAAGTAAGGTACTTCTTGGTGAGGTTCAGGTTCTCAATACCAGGCACGGTGGGATCTGCAAGAACAATCGCGGTGATCTCCCACACGCGGTATCCAGGCACATAGGTGTTCATCTTTCTCCCTTTGAACATCGGCATTAGCATGCCCAGTGTCTGGCAAAGCTCCGCCAACTGTCTTGCGAAGGTCTTGGTGATTGGAGCTCAACATACTCAATTCTGGTGGCATCTCCCATCTATCAATTGGAAAGAGGAAAGAGTAAGAACAACAAAGGAAAAGAATTTACTAGAGTGAATGGCATAAGAATAAAGACAGAATTTAAAATAGGCTTAAGTAAACATAAGGCTTCCTATTCCAATCCTAGGTCACGATCCTACAGTCAACACACTGCTCTGATACCATCTGAAATGGTACAACCCGCAAGGATTGCACCTCTATGTGTCACGCCAATCCCTGGATCGGTTCATTGGCATACATAGTATCGATAGACATCAAAGAATTAACAGTGCATCATTATTATAGCGGTATGATCCAGAATATTGCATTTATTACAAAGTTTGCAAAGCATAACGCTCGCACAAATAAACAAGTAGCAAATATATAGCATAAATAAAGTAGCTCCAGTCTCCATTAGACGCCACAGGCGAACAAAATGTTGAGTGGAGGGTCGCAACCAACACTACTACTCAGAGTAACCGGAAGAGTAACCTGCAACATGAAACGTAACAGCCCCGAAGGGTCAGCATTTGGAATGCACTGGCAAGTGGAACAATGAGAGAAACAACAAGGCTAATAGCTATATACATATCTGGCTTGTGGGGTTCAGGCTTAGTTTTGCAGCAGCAAAAATACTTTATCCTACCATTTGTAAATCATTTGTAAAGCATTTAATCTTCATCAAACAACCCAATTAAGTTTCAACCACAAGTTTTAGTAATTACAAGTTAGAATGAATGAGAACATGTCGTAGCACTCACAATTCAGCAACTCAATCGTCCATTACCGGGGACACGACTAAGCACTTAGTTTTACACCCTGCAGGGGTTGCACACTTTACCCATATGACTTGGTCGATCCGCTCGTACCACGACACGCATAATGATTCATGATAGGGAGAAGCCCAAGAAGAGACAATTCGGGAGGTAGCTCCGCAAGCCCATCCACACACCATTCCAACCTAACACAATCTCTACATCTCTGGATACGAAGAGCTCGGGTCGCCACGACCTACTAAGTCCATCCAGCCACCCATAACTCACTGGCATATGGTTACACACGGAAGCTACCAAATCAAGACACTAATCATTTCTCAGAAACCTGGGTGGCCATCCACAAGTGAGCTACTCGGGTAAACCATAGACATGGGCCCGGCATTCACGAATCAAGCAATTACCAATCCACCGAGATAATTCATTAATTAAGTTGTTTTCTCTTTCCAAACACGTTTTTTCAAAACAATCTTTATCATGGTGTATCCCACCCTCGTCTACATAAGCACAACTACTTACGGCAGCTCACCTAACGAGATAGACTACGGCATAATAGGATATAGCATAGAAATAGATAGAACTTGTAAAACAAAATAAGCTACAATGCATATAGAAAGTAAATAGGACATTTATGAAGCTCCACTTGCCTTGGTAGTTGTCGAAGTCGGTCACACAATCCCGGCAATCACAGGGGTTACACTCCTCACAATCTACACGAAGCAAATCATCCAATAAACAAACCACACATAGGAATCAAATAGATGCAACACAATGCATGCATGACACTTTAACTAGTGTTACAGTAATTGGTTAGGTTCTCTAACCAGTACTACTACGGAATGAATGCATGAGAAAACTATTAATGAGAGGAAAACAATTTATGCATAAAAGAGGAATAGTTAATAGGTCTTTAGTCAAAACATTGAACCAAAGCTGTAAACAGTACAGTTCAAGTTTTACAAAAATACTACTGGATAGATAGCTCCAAAAAGAGCCTAGACCAAAAGGAATTACGTCAAAAAGATTTACAGATCTTTTTCTGCGAATTTAATACTACTTTAAGCCTTTTTATAATCCCAGGAAAACACATACAGTAAACCTAGGATATTATTGCAGAATAAAATTCTACACAATTTTGTGAATCTAACGATACCTTATTTGCAATTTTTGGCCAAGTAGAACTTTTCCTATGAATTTTTAAAGTTAAACAAAGTTTCTGTCTCTTTTTATAAAAACTGATAAATCTGGGGGAATATTCCGGGGAATATTCCCCGCTGACGGGTGGGTCCCAGCTGACCGGCGCTGACTGGGCTTTGACCAGTCAGCGGCTGACCGGTCGGTCAACGGCGGATCCTGGCCGTCCACGCGCGAACGAACGACCGGGAGCGCACTGCGGCGGAGCTCACCTAGCAGCGGCGGTGGCAGTCGGCGGCGACGGCGGGCGGCGCTCCGGTGGCGACGGTGGGTCGGCGGGGGTGCGGCCGGGGATGGAGGGTGCATGGGCGGGGTCGGCGTGGCCGGCGGCGACCTCCGGTGGTGGCGGACGGAGTGGCGGCGGCGGCTCCAACTCCGGCGACGGATTCCGGTGGCGGCGGGGCACGATAGCTAGGTCTAGGAGGGGGGCGGTAGCGAGCTCTATAAGGGAGGGCAGAGAGGCGTGAGGAACGAGCCGAAATCCCGAAGAAATCGGACGAAAACGCGATGGCAGTTCGCCTCTGCAACGAACTCGGCGGCGACATCATCCTGGTCGAGCACGTAACGCTCGTGCGGCTGGCTGGCGGGGCCCTCGGCCAGGCGGTGCGGTTTACGCGTTGCTGCGCGCGGCAACGGCTATCCGCCGCTCGCTGGCGCGGGTGGCTCCCGGGTAGGCCGGCGGTCCGTCTGGCCGACGCGGTGCCTTTTTCTTTTTTTTTTCTTTTTTTTCCTTCCTCTCTGATTCTGACTGTATCTGAATTGTTTTTCTGAACTGAAATTCTGGCCGAAACGAAGAAGGCCATAACTTTTGATCCAGAGCTCCGAATTGAGTGAGACAAAATCCTATGGGTTCGTATTGACGAACTCTACGCATCTATGCATCTGGAATTCCGAAAAAGTGTCATTCTAGCAGATGCATGACAAAAGCCCTAGTAACTCCCTATAGGAGATGAACAAGCACTAGAGTGGTGTTTTTAGTAAAAGGCTTTTCAAACTGAAAATTTTCCATGATGCTCATGATGCAATGGCATGTATGAATGCAGTACCAAATCTAGAATTTGGGATGTGACACGGCAGGACCTGACCAGACCTAGAGGAAGCATCGTCGAGCAAGCGCCTGCACTAGAGTACATTGCACTCCAAAGACCCACGCTCTATGTAGCCGCCACCTCCGACTCTAGCTATCGAATCGGGAATTCTGGAGCACCCTCCACAATGCCTCCAACAACGGTACGACGTCGAAGCGCCGCCACTGTCCAATCCAACAATGGATTAAGGGTTTCCCCCGATGCTCCAGAGGGACTCGACGACGCCTTCAAGAAGGTGATGGCGCCCACAGGCATCTCCGTCGTCCGCATCCGCGCAGGATTACTCCCAGCCCTATTGTCACCCCACAGTTTACCGGAACGGAACAAACATGAGCCATCAGTCGGACTGCCACCAAAGAGAGAACAACCTTGACATGGCGAGCGAGGGAGTTGAGGTCAACCTCTAGCATCACCCAGCAGCCCGACGCGCTGCCGGCCGATCTTCCACACCCCCATGCAGCCAGGGAGGATGCAGCGACGGCCCCTCGGGTAGCAACAAGATGCAACAGCAGCAGCTCAGATCGGGCCCGCCAGCACCAAGGGCGGGCTCCCCGCGCGAGCTCCGAAGCAAGGCAGCACCTCCATACCAGGCGGCCAACGCCGTCGCCTCATCGGTTGCGCACGGGTGTGGCCCTTCAGGCTCAAATCGGGCCCAGATCTGTCCCGAGCGCCGTTGTCGGCCAGCACCCCGCGCCCCGCAGCCCCGCGTTGAGCAGCCCCTCGTGCATCCCTGTCGCATGCTTCCTGGCCGTCCACCACTCCGGCTCCCTGCCGCCTCTCCGAGCACGCCTCCACCGCTTGCGACCCACCAGGCACCGTCACTGCGCGAAGGCATGGCGCCTAGACCGATCGCCACCGCCAGCCGTCCGCTGTGTGGGCTTTGCCCAACAGCATCCTCCGAGGGGGAGGGGAGAGGGGGAGGAGGGCGGCGCTAGGGTTTTTGGTGGGGGGAGCCGCCCGTGTCGCCCATGGAGGACGACGCGAGGCGAGTTCTTCTTCTTTTTGATTTTTTCCAAAAAAAGTGGGAAATCGTGTCCAATCCCTTCGTCGATGAGGCATCTTATAGTCTCCTCTCCAGTTTTAAGTATATCCTTCAAATCATCTCTTATTTGCACAAATGCTTACATCATTTCTCCTCCTCGGCTTCTCCACAACGGACGCAAAACTAGATCAGCTTCGACTGAGGCCATCATGTACGCGTGTGGATGCATCACTTCGCCGGACCCAACGCCTCCATGTTCGTACGACGAGGGGGCGACAATGGACGAGTTTGATGAGGAGGATACCGACTCAAAAGAGGAGCTGGCAGCGGAGGTGCTGGTAGGTCCGGTGCAGCAAACCCTTCTCGCTCCCTTCGAGACTGATCGCGAACAGAGGAACGAGGCATGTAGCCTCAAGGGGCATGGAAATCTCTGGTGACAGAGCAGGAATGGAGGAGACTGGCCATCTTCTTATGGCCGCTGAGTGGAATGCCTTTATGCGCATCAAAGAACGAGTCAAAGCGGTTGTCGCCGCTTGCGAGGATGAGCGTTTTGCCATGGTGGAACAAGCCGGGAAGGCACGCGAGGCAACATATGTAGCAAGGGCGGACCGGCAGTGAAGTGAAGGAAGATGAGGTTGCTCCCTGTCGCCGAGGCAACGACAAGGATTGGATTAGATGCTATTTAGGTTTAAATTAAGTTAATTATCGTCCAGTTTGTAAAAAGGCTTTCAAATATGAATGCAGGTTAGATATTTATGTTTCAAATCGAGTTCCTTTTACATGGTACTTTCCATTGGAATGCAAGTTAGATATTTGCGTTTGAACTCCACTTCTACATGGTACTATTCATTGTTTTTACATGGTACTATTCACTGTTTTTACATGGTACTATCAATTGGAATGCAAGTTAGATATTTGCGTTTGAAATTTAGTTCCTTTTACATTTTACAAAAACAGTTTATATCAACGCACATTATTTAATTGATCATTTTTGTTATATACGAAAAATGATTCTGATCTCAAACAGTTATAAGGAGCATAAGGAATCTATATGCTTCTTTAGGCTGTGCAGTTCCTGGATTTTATTTGTGGCCATTTTACAAAGCACCAAAGCTATAGTTTCTTGATTCGTTATATGCATATGTTTGCCATACTAATTAGATAAGTCTCTATGAGCTACTATAGTTGATTGCTCGCTTTGTTGTATATAGTGAATGATGTTTTCCAAATTATTTGACAATGGACTGTATGTTGTTGTAACTTGTTTTTTCTTAGTTTCATACTGCAAATAAAGCTATGCAGGTAGAAGGGAGCAGTGACATTTGTATTTAGAAACTATTCCAGTTCTTGTTGCTCAATTACAGTTCTTGTTGCTCAATTACTGGTAGAAGTAAGGATGCCGACAAACTTTCGAGATTCAGTTGATATTCTTACAAAGTGTGGTTAAATATCTTGTTAAATATCTTACCAGCAAGCAGAAAACTGGTAGGCTAATTTTCATAAAGTTCTTCGCTTCTACTTATGGTAGAAAAAATAAAAGCCGCTAGACTCCAAGAGTATATCGATACGACGGGTATGAGAGTTTCGTCTTGCAGTCTATATTTTGTTTTGGCATGGCATGGCCGGAGCAGTAGAATTTCAGGCATTTTCTTTTGCACCACTTCCACCACTAGGAATAACACTTTTAGACTTTTGGATATTTCTCCTAATCGTCTCACGTAAATCTAAACCGATAACTTGCGTCGTGCGAACCTAGTGGGCATACATCTGGCATACACAATATGGCTAGAGGATTGGTCTGACATACCGGCCAAGTTGCGTGCATATAATTTATACTTTGTGTGTGCGAGTACCATCAGTTAAGTTGACCCCATAATCATAAATGTATCATTCTGGTACACTATAGATTTATTGACTGTTCCATCATTACACTACTCCAACAATGTCCTTCCATTTGACTCATATATACTTCTAATAAATGCATTTGATGTAACATCCCAATTTCTGCAACCCTGATTTGTTGTCCAGAATGCAAAAATCAGGGTGAACAAAAACTTTTTCTTATTCATGGGTGCAGTGTGTGCTTGTTGTTTGTTTGTACTTGTGCATGTGAGTGTATATCATATGCTACCCCTTACCTCACCCTCAGTTGACAAAAGGTATTTAACAAAACTATCCTGGCTCAGTTTACATATTCTCAACTGTTCTGACATTTCAAAACCTGAGCCAAGAAGCCTTTGCAAACCAACTATTTTAATAGCTTCTATTGATCAAACTATGGAGAGCTATAGAATACTATCTCCTTATGTTTTTCAAGACAGAACCTTCAACTACTCTTACCTCTAAGATTTCCAAAACCTCTTTTCAAAGCATTTGAATTCTACTCTTGGTAGAGGTACCAAGGACTCTCATCTTACTCAAACCCCTACCTCTTCAAAATGCCCCAACCTCACCTCAAGCTAGGCTTGATGGTAACCCTAGCAGTAGTGGATTTGTTTGTAAGGTGAGTTGCCTTGATCTGATGTCTGATGAATTGCCCTGATCTGCTGTCTGATGAATTGCCTTGATATGATGTCTCATGAGTTCCCTTGATCTGTTGTTTGACTGGTTTGCTTAGGAAGTAGTATGAGCCACTCAAGGAACTCATCACTAGGACCAAGATGTTTCCAAATAACCACTCCCTAAGCAAGATTACAAAGCTAGATCCAATCTCTAGCCCAGGTGATCATCTAAAACCCTTAACCAGATCAATTCTACAGTGATCCATTCCAGAAGTCTCCCAGTCAATGAAGACCAATATCAAGCATGGATCCCTTCTAATCAATCTACTCTTTGACATCATCCACTTTATGATGCTTTGGTACCTTGCAACCCCTCCAAAAACCTTCCCTGTCATACTCTAGTCAAATTCCTCCAAATCAGCCAAATTTGACTAAGTCTGGAAACTGTTTCAACATCACCATATTGAATGCCACCGTTTCTCAAACCATGTGAATTTTTGGAAATTCACTTGAACCATATTGTTAACAATAATAAGTACTACCAAGGCCCACCCTTGCCCTTGGTTAGATCATCCTCCAACCCACCTGTTCTTTATGGTTTTGTAGGCAAGAAAATAACTTTTCCTGCAAATCTAGTCAACATGCCACTTTGACAGAAGCTCACACCATCATCTAACCTTCTATGGACCAACTCTTTGAATGGTTGTGTTCTACTCATATAGTTCTATCAACATGTACTTCACTTGTTCCAATTGGATCTTGGTACTTATTAAACCCACCTGGTTTATTAGGCATCATGACTCATCTAGTATGGCAGCCTTAATTTTCAACAAAGTTTGCCCTCACTCCCAGACCATCTCCAATGTAACCCATCCAAAATCCTTATGCCATGATCATATATATGAATTGGTATAACTAATTATCTATCCCTTGCATCAAGGTCAGCTCTGATCACCAAGATCACACAAGGTTTTGGTGGTATAAAAATAACAACTCCCTAGATCCCCAACTCCTTGTTTTCCATCTTATTCAAGTTGGATTTCCAATCCCCAAGGTTGAAAATCCTTGCTACACATTGTCTACATCATCTACCCCGATCATCAAGATTTATCAAATATTATCCATAATCATTATGGACCAAATCTATTTAATTCCTTTGATAGACAAAATCTCAAAACCCCCTTCCCAATGGAAAGTTTGGTTTTTGCCAAAACACTTCCCCAACTTTTGACTCATTTGAGATCCATCTATCATACCCTATCTTCCCATCTCAAAAATAAATATTTTTGAGAAGCTTTATTAATTATGTTTTCCTATTTACTAAAAAGGCAGAAATGGAATAATAATTGTTTTAAATACTTTTAATCCCCAATAAATCTTGGGAAAATTTCCCTAAGTGTGTTTTCACATTTGGGACCCTCTCACACCAAAAACCAACCTTGTCCAATGTAAATATATTAAATGATCTTCTAGAAACTACTTCTGCCCTTTTTGAATAAATGGAGTCAAGAGGGCTAAAAAACCTTATAAGAATCCCAAATAAATCCTAGGAGTGTACCTTGACCATGCCCATCCACCAGTACCATCTCCCCACCATGTCCAATACAAATCTAGGGACTTCCTTCACACGCCTCCATATGATCACATTTGTCAAGTAAATCAAGCATTGATCCAAAAACACCTCAAACACCATGGAACCTTGCTCTCCACTCCTCCACAATACCTAGCCCTCTCTCCTATCGACCACCACTGTAGCACGATCATTGTAGCCCTTCCTTTTTGGCTTTTGTGCTTGGAAGAAGTAGAGGTGAAGATCTTGTCATCAATGGGTATCTTCCCATATCTCACAAACAGCAGCCACCCTCTCCCCTCTCCACTCATCTGGAGTGTACCTGCACCCACTACCATTCCCTATCCCACCTGGCAGCTGCTCATGGCTAGCCCTAAGCCTACTCCCTCTCTTTTTCTTGCTATGCCCGAGGCTAGAGGGAGAGTGGTCTAATCCCCCCTGTACTTTGCAGCCTGGCAGGCGCCTCTCACACCTCCCTACTCCCTCTCCACAAGCTCCCACCGCCCCATCAGACCAATGCCTGAGCTCCACCCTTCCCCCAAGCTCCCCATGGACCTTGTCCATCATGGACCTCCCCTACTCGAGATAAATAGGCCAGAGGCTGGCCAGCCCCCTCTCGGCCTCTTATTCACTTCCCTCCCCTCCACTTACCTCCCCTGGCTCCACTTCCTCTCCCCTGCTCTGTGCTGCCTGGAAGAAGAAAAAGGAGGAGCCTTGGCCTCCTCCAAAAACCGAGCAAGGCTCCCTCCTCTCCCTCTTTCCCCTTCTGCATGTCACACCCAGTGATCCCCTTTTCCTCCTCTGCCTAACCGTATGCTCATTTTTGCCTAGGACGGTCCCCTCGAGCCACACCGGCGAGCTCCGACGAGCTCTCATCGGTCGTCGACGCGCGAGCCAGATCACGGCGAGGAACTCCCTTCTTCTGCCCATCCCCGGAGTCGCCGTCGACCACCGCATCCTCCTGCACCCTTCCCAGCACCTCCCGAGCCCTCTGGTAAGCTCCCCCGCCGCCACCCGCGCCAGCTAGGGTTTCAGTTCGTCGGTGCCGTCATGAGGTGGACGACGGCCGCAGGCCGTCCATCACGACTTGATCCAATGGCCTACCGCCGTCGATACCCTTTCGTCGCCCGCCTGGCAGTTCAAGCCGCGGGCTCCCGCGCACCGCGCCGCCTGCCGTGGGCCGAGTCCCCTTCCCGCGGCCCATCTCCTCACCCAGATTCATCCTAGTAGCCCCTATTTTTCCTTCTCTTTTTAATTAAATCGGTTCAGAGTTGTTCTGATTATAGCTGTTCAATTTAAATTGTTTTGAAAATAAAAAGTGGGGTTTTTCTTCTAGAGAAAAATTTCATCATGTTCCTGGGTGTTTTGTGCAACATGCAGAACTGGTCCCTTGCCAAAAATATTTTTATTATTCCTTGGCAATTAATCCACTAAAGATTGTCCTATGCACTAAATAAATTCCTCAGAGAGTTTCATAGATCTGTTTTGGAAATAATCATAGCTCTATTGGAAGGTATTTGATATACCTGCCATCTAGCATAGGTCATATGCCAAGGTGAACAGTAGTTTGCCCTTATCAAAAATAACAAAAACAGCCATTATCTGTCTTAGGAACTTTCTCTGGGTCAAACCAAATGTGGTATTGACCATATTCTACCTCCCAGTACACCCTAGTATCAAAATCTCTCAAACCACAGCAGCTCAGATTTTATTGAGCTCTGATTGGATTTTAATGAATTAAACTATTTTGTGTACCCCTTTTTCACTAAATAAATCACTCCAGGAGTTTGACAACTCCAAAAAGAGTCAATCAAATTCCTAAAGGATGTTACTCTAAATTACTACCACATGCCGTTGGAATCAACTCAATAGCTTTTGTGGAATTAATCTGGTGAAAAAGAGAAAAAACATACAGAACTGCCTTTGATGATTTATTAAGGGCATTCTAGTAATTATTTTGACAAGATTTCAAGTCCATGTGGTTCAGTACATCAAACACTACCTAACCACCCATGGAAATAATTTTTGGGCCTCCATATGAATACTGGTGAATTATTTCCTCAAACTAGAGTTAATTCCACTATAAAAAGCATACCTAAAGCTAGGTAAATGATAATCTAGTGAAACCACTTGGGTTGGTGTTGTTTTGTCAAGACCTACCTGAGGATATCATTGTTGCACATTGGTATCCTATAGACCTCAAGTCTTCACCCCAAGTCCTTGGTTTATAACCTAGACAACTCTCTTCCAAAGGAAAACACTCCTATGGCAAACTAGTAATTTCATTACTAGTACCCAAATTCTCCAAAACTACTAAGTTAAGTAGGATTCCTTATGTTTGTTTGCTATATGGTTTGATGCCTGTATGCCTTGTATTGATTGTGGCATTGTCTGCTTGCATGTATACCCAGTGACGGCGATAGTGTGATTGTTTGACGCCAAGAAGAAAGGGACTTCTTATTATTATTATCTATTGGGTATTCTTGGTTATCTACGGATGTCCAGGGACTTATTGCTGATCATAGGCAAGCCACCATTCCCGAATTCCGATACTTTTCCTACTCTTTCTATTACCTGTTTGTATCTCCTTTATAAATTGCATTATTTATCTGCATGTCTTGATTTATAAATACTGCGCGAATGACTTGGCTCCTCCAAGTTATGACTTTGTGTCCCTTGTGGCACCACCCTAATGTACCTACCAATTTATCCCTTTAGACCGAGTGTATGATGGTCAGCATCCTACCTCGTTGGAAACCCGGACTTTGAGAAAATAACTTGTTTTGGGATTTACGCTACTACAAATGTTTCAAAACTGCTTGTAAAACCCTTGGGAAGAGCCATCATTCCAAGCGGATGTTTTAACTAAAGAAGTGGTGTTGATGAGAAATGAGAAAATGGACAAGAGAAAGAGAAGGGATGTTCTACGCCTTTACCGGAACAATTTTATCAGTGCAACCACATTACCCTAGGTGCTGGGGCTTAGCTCATAGTTTGTCTTCATTAGCCGGGGCAGCTTGTACCATGCTTATAGGGAGAGATCCCTTGAATTCCGGGCAGGCGCTAACAGATCTCGGATGTGGAGCCCGTAGCTTGCTTTGGCAAGAGTGAGCCTGTCTTGGCAGGAGTGCCGGTGCAACAATTAGGTCTCCGGCGGATGGTATGACTTAGGTGGTACGGAAGGAAGTGGAGTCACCAAGTTAAGGTATACGTCAAGTTGCGGCTTGGGTATACGCGTGTACGGAAGGCAGGACTATGGCTGGGAGCCACATACTCGTTGCTGGGGAGAACAAACCCAAAAGGAAAAGCAGCCTTTGGTAGGGTCGACAAGCGAAAGGTTAGGTTTGATTATCCGGACCCCCATCTACCGTGGTAGTGGGCCGTGGTTTTATCCTGGCGGATGTATTGATTCTTCTGGGGAAAGTGCACAAACTCTCCAGAGTATAATCTATTTGAATAGCCGTGTCCATGGTCAAGGACGGTTGGAAAGGTGTTGGCTAGGAGTACCCAAACAGTGGTTTGTTTGGAAAGAATGGATGCAAGTATGGAGGTTCTGGGGGAACCTGAGTTCGAAAGTTATGTTTTGACCCGAGGTGGTCAAAGAAGTTTAAAAATGGGTTTTTACTCCAAAACTGTTTTCAAAAAGGTTTTCAACAAAGATATGGGGATATCTTGATTTATAAAACAGAGGCATGTTTTCAAAACTCTTTTTCCACAAAGATATGGAGATGCCATAACTACAAGAGGTCGTCTAGGATTTTCAAAAACAACCCTAGATAGAGCTATCTCGCCACAGCTAGAATTGCATTTCCTTGATTCACTTATCCTGGTGGTTTGCGAGTACATTTAGAAGTACTCATGGCTTTGTCCCTGGCTATTTACTTGGCCAGGCTTTCAGAGGTTCGACCTCAGAGGATTTAGGTGACGTCCAGCAAGCTAGGCCGTCTTCCCAGTCAGTCGCCTGTAGGTTGAGGCACGATTGGGCTCTGCGCGTGATGGTGTTCCGCTGCTAAATATGGTATAGCCATAATGGCATTTAAGTAAGTCTTGTAATTCATTATGTTTTGGATGCTGTAATGATACTTGTCGGTTATGTTCCACGGCTCACTGATCATTGGAACATGGATATATACATAACCGGGATTTCTCGGATGGTTAATCCGGGGAGCCCCACAGACTTGGTATCAGAGCCATCCTGACTGTAGGAGACCTTTGTTAGCATGGACGATAGACAGGAAACAACAAACCTATTTTCTAAAAGACAAAGGGAAGAGATGACTATTTGCAAAAGTTCTTATATCTTTTCCCCTCCATTTTGAAAACTACTTGCATTAATATGATTTTCTAATCTTAAAATCATGCACACTTGTCACTAACCCAAACCCATCTCAAAAATGGTTGTAGATGGCCTCTTTCCGCTCGGAGCGCATCATCATCGGAGACAGTTTCTGGCCTTTTGAAGAACAACTTCACAACCTGTTGAAAATAGTCAAGAGGCCCTTGCCCACAATTGAAGGATACCCCTTACCACCTGTTTGGAAAACGCAACCATGATGGACTTCCTACCGAGTCTTTCCTCACCTGCTACATTGGGAATCAATTAGAGAACATGTAATACTTGCTCCAACGTTCCCAGGAAGATCTTGACAAGGCCAGGCGAGAGAATCTGCTTCTGAAGATGGATATCAACCTACTCTGTAAGCGCGAAAGAAGTCTTAGAGCCACCAATGCTCGCTTGGAGAAGAAGCTGATCATTGAAGTACCCCCAACCCCTGAAGACGAGAATCCCGGAACTGGCGATGAACTCCCCTTCCTCAATGAGTACCACCCTATCATACAGTCACCCGCTCTGGCCGAGCCAACTTCCAACCCTGCACCTTGGGAAGGCACCACTCTCACCTTCACTGAAGACGAGCTAAATATCCCGCATACCTAGAGGATCTGCAGTAGCTAAAACCTCCTGGAGTTAGCAATGAACCACAGATTCACCCTCCGAGTAATCACCCACGTTGCGGTACTTGCCCATCTAGCAATAGGGTAGAGTCATGTATCCTCCCTGAACGCGTTTTGTATGCGTTAGTACTATTAGAACCATCGGGTGCAGACTGGTTGGTTGTATAATAACATCCTTGGATTGCTATGCTTGCTTTGATTGTTTTCCTTCTTTTGCGTGTTTTTACCCAAGACGTTGCATCAGACCCAACCCGGAACGCTTACCACCCACGCGAAGTTCCTCACCAGGAAGCCAGAATACTTCAGTTCCCTGAAGACGAGGATGCATGAAGACAACGAGTCTACTCCGCCCTCAAGTAGAAGCAACGCAAGAGATTCAAGTGAGGACCTCTTCACCAACGCTGACTGCATCAACCCTGACTAAACACTAGCCAGGAGAGTCATAAACCGCTAGCTTGCCCTGAGCTCACTCCATAAAGCTTCGTTAGAACCCCCCCTCTCGCCAAGGTGTATAGAATAAGGCGCCACTTGACGACTTTAAGCTCAAGACTCCAGGAAGATGCCGCCTCCCGCTAACCTCAGGTCAGCCCTCCTAGACAGAAGATCTGCACCACTCCTAAGACGCCTTAATGAAGCTCTAAGGTGGAAAGACGACGTCTTTTCCACTCAATCCTCAGAAGACTGTCTACCCAACTAATACTTCGGAGGACCTCCAGATAGGACGCCTTCTGACGATCTAGACTCCAGGTGAATTATGGACATCAGCAGTCAAAACATCCATCTGCGACTCCAAGAAGGAATGACTATGTCAACTCTCCGATCGGCCCCAGTCTAACCCTAAGGGGGAAAGACTGCGTCTTTCCCGCACAATAGAATAACCCTCTGCCAGGAGCCATCCAACAGTTGCACCCAAAGATGCAAACTAGGATACGATAATCCCTTAGGGGAGATGCCGTAAACCCTTACCGCAGGAGGATCAATCCTCACAAATCTGGCTGAAGTCTGCTTGACACTCGTGTGTTCAAGGCGATTGAAGTTCAACCTCACTATCATCGTGACCCTGCTCAAAGACAAAGTCGACAAGTTAGTACATGGGAAACCCCTAGCACTAACTTCAACACAAATCCCCTAAATATACTCTCCTGAATCTCGGGACGAGATTCTTTTAAGGGGGAAAGGTCTGTAACATCCCAATTTCTGCAACCCTGATTTATTGTCCAGAATGCAAAAATTAGGGGGAACAAAAACTTTTTCTTGTTCATGGGTGCAGTGTGTGCTTGTTGTTTGTTTGTACTTGTGCATGTGAGTTTATATCATATGCTACCCCTTACCTCACCCTCAGTTGACAAAAGCTATTTAACAAAACAATCCTGGCTCAGTTTACATATTCGCAAATGTTCTGACATTTCAAAACCTGAGCCAAGAAGCCTTTGCAAACCAACTATTTTAATAGCTTCTATTGATAAAACTATGGAGAGCTATAGAATAATATCTCCTTAAGTTTTTCAAGACCGAACCTTCAACTACTCTTACCTCTAAGATTTCCAAAACCTCTTTTCAAAGCATTTGAATTCTACTCTTGGTAGAGGTACCAATGACTCTCATCTTACTCAAACCCCACCTCTTCAATATGCCCCAACCTCACCTCAAGCTAGGCTTGATGGTAACCCTAGCAGTAGTGGATTTTTTTGTAAGGTGAGTTGCCTTGATCTGTTGTTTGATGAATTGCCCTGATCTGCTGTCTGATGAATTGCCTTGATATGCTGTCTCATGAGTTGCCTTGATATGCTGTTTGACTGGTTTGCTCAGGAAGTAGTATGAGCCACTCAAGGAACTCATCGCTAGGATCAATATGTTTCCAAATCACCACTCCCTAAGCAAGATTACAAAGCTAGATCCCCTCTCTAGCCCCCAGGTGATCATCTAAAACCCTTAACTAGATCAATTCTGCAGTGATCCATTCCAGAAGTCTCCCAGTCAATGAAGACCAATATCAAGCATGGATCGCTTCTACTCAATCTACTCTTCAACATCATCCACTTGATGATGCTTTGGTACCTTGCAACCCCACCAAAAACCTTCCCTCTCATACTCTAGTCAAATTCCTCCAAATCAGCCAAATTTGACTAAGTCTAGAAAATGTTTCAACATCACCTTTTTGAATGCCTCCCTTTCTCAAACCATGTGCATTTTTGGAAATTCAGTTGAACCATATTGTTAACCATACTAAGGACTACCAAGTACCACCCTTTCCCTTGGTTAGATCATCCTCCAACCCACTTGTTCTTGATGGTTTTGCAGGCAAGAAAATAACTTTTCCTGCAAATCTAGTCAAAATGCCTACTTTGACAGAAGCTCACACCATCATCCAACCTTCTATGGACCAAATCTTTGCATGGTTGTGTTCTACTCATATAGTTATATCAACATCTACTTCACTTGTTCCAAGTGGATCTTGGTACTTATTAAACCCACCTCGTTTATAAGGCATCATGACTCATCTAGTATGGCAGCCTTAATTTTCAACAAAGTTTGCCCTCACTCCCAGACCATCTCCAATGTAACCCATCCAAAATCCTTCTGCCATGATCATATATATGACTTGGTCTAACTTATCATCTATCCCTTGCATCAAGGTGAGCTCTGAACTCCAAGATCCAACAAGGTTTTGGTGGTATAAAAATAACATCTCCCTAGATCCACAACTCCTTGTTTTCCATCTTATTCAAGTTGGATTTCCAATCCCCAAGGTTGCAAATGCTTTCTACACCTTTTCTACATCATCTACCCTGATCATCAAGATATATCAAATATTATCCATAATTATTATGGACCAAACTATTTAATTCCTTTAATAGACAAAATCTCAAAACCCCCTTCCCAATGGAAAGTTTGGTTTTTGCCAAAACACTTCCCCAACTTTTGACTCCTTTGAGATCCATCTATCATACCCTATCTTCCCATCTCAAAAATAAATATGTTTTAGAAGCTTTATTAATTCTTTTTGCCTATTTTCTAAAAAGGAAGAAATGGAATAATAATTGTTTTAAATACTTTTAATCCCCAATAAATCTTGGGAAAATTACCCTAAGTGTGTTTTCAGATTTGGGACCCTCTCACACCAAAAACCAACCTTGTCCAATGTAAATATATCAAATGATCTTCTAGAAACTACTTCTGCCCTTTTTGCATAAATGGAGTTAAGAGGGCTAAAAAACCTTATAAAATCCTAAATAAATCCTAGGAGTGTACCTTGACCATGCCCATCCACCAGTACCATCTCCCCACCATGTCCAATATAAATCTAGGGACTTCCTTCACACGCCTCCATATGATCACATTTGTCAAGTAAATCAAGCATTGATCCAAAAACACCTCAAACACCATGGAGACTTGCTCTGCACTCCTCCACAATACACAGACCTCTCTCTTGTCGACAACCACTGTAGCACTATCACTGTAGCCCTCCCTTTCTGGCTTTTGTTCTTGGAAGAAGGAGAGGTGAAGATCTTGTGATCAATGGGTATCTTCCCATATCTCACAAACAGCAGCCACCCTCTCCCCTCTCCACTCATCTAGCGTGTACCTGCACCCACTACCGTTCCCTACCCCACCTGGAAGCTGCTCATGGCTAGCCCTAAGCCTGCTCCCTCTCTTTTTCTTGCTCTGCCCGAGGCTAGAGGGAGATTGGTCTAATCCCTCCCCCTGTACTTTGCAGCCTGGAAGGCACCTCTCACACCTTCCTACTCCCTCTCCACAAGCTCCCACCGCCCCATCGGACCAATGCCTGAGCTCCACCCTTACCCCAAGCTCCCCATGGACCTTGTCCATCATGGACCTTCCCCACTCGAGATAAATAGGCCAGAGGCTGGCAGCCCCCTCTCGGCCTCTCATTCACTTACCTCCCCTCCACTTACCTCCCCTAGCTCCACTCCCTCTCCCCTGATCCGTGTTGCCCGGAAGGAGAAAAAGGACGAGCCTCGGTCTCCTCCAAAAACTGAGCAAGGCTCCCTCCTCTCCCTGTTTCCCCTTCTGCATGTCACTCCCCCGTGATCCCATCTTCCTCCTCTGCCTAACTGTATGCTCCTTTTTGCCCAGGACGATCCCCTCGAGCCGCACCGGCGAGCTCCGATGAGCTCTCCTTGGTCGTCGATGCGCGAGCCAGATCCCGGCGAGGAACTCCCTTCTTCCGCCCATCCCCAGAGTCGTCGTCGACCACCGCGTCCTCCTGCACCCTCCCCAGCACCCCCCGAGCCCTATGGTAAGCTCCCCTGCCGCCACCCGCGCCAGCTAGGGTTTCAGTTCACCGGTGCCATCATGAGGTGGACGATGGCCGCAGGCTGTCCATCGTGACTTGATCCAATGACCTACCGCCGCCGATACCCCTTCGCCGCCCGATACCACCTGGAAGTTCAAGCCGCGGGCTCCCAGGCGCCGCTCCGCCCGCCATGGGCTGAGTTCCCTCCTCGCGGCCCATCACCTTACCCTGATTCAGCCTAGTAGCCCCTGTTTTCCCTTTTCTTTTTAATTAAATCGGTTCAGAGCTGTTCTGATTATAGCTGTTCAATTTAAATCATTTTGAAAATGAAACCTGGGGTTTTTCGTCTAGAGAAAAATTTCATCATGTTCCTGGGTGTTTTGTGCAACATGCAGAACTAGTCCCTTGCCAAAAATAGTTTTTATTATTCCTTGGCAATTAATCCAATAAAGATTGTCCTATGCACTAAATAAATTTCTCATAGAGTTTCACAGATCCATTTGGAAGGAATCATAGCTCTATTGGAAGGTATTTGATATACCTGCCATCTAGCATAGGTCATATGCCAAGGTGAATAGTATTTTGCCCTTATCAAAAATAACAAACACAGCCCTTATCTGTGTTAGGAACTTTCTCTAGGTCAAACCAAATGTGGTATTGACCAGATTCCACCTCCCAGTACACCCTAGTATCAAAATCTATCAAACCATAGCAGCTCAGATTTTATTTAGCTCTGATTAGATTCTAGTGAATTAAACTATTCTGTGTACCCCGTTTCACTAAATAAATCACTTCAGGAGTTTGACAACTCCAAAAAGAGTGAATCCAATTCCTACAGAAAGGTATTCTAAATGCCTACCACATGCCCCTAGAATCAACTCAAGAGCTTCTGCGGAATTAGTCTGGTGAAAAAGAGAAAAACCATACAGAACTACCTTTGATGATTTATTAAGGGCATTCTAGTAATTGTTTTGACAAGATTCCAAGTCCGTGTGGTTCAGTACATCAAACACTACCTAACCACCCAAGGAAATAATTTTTGGGCCTCCAGATGAATTCTGGTGAATTATTTCCTCAAACTAGAGTTAATTCCACTATAAAAAGCATAACTAAATCTAGGTAAATGATAATGTAGTGAAACCACTTGTGTTGGTATTGTTTTGTCAAGACCTACCTGAGGATATCATTGTTGCACATTGGTATCCTACAGACCTCAAGTCTTCACCCCAAGTCCTTGGTTTATAACCTAGACAACTCTCTTCCAAAGGAAAACACTCTTATGGCAAACTAGTAATTTCATTACTAGTACCCAAATTCTCCAAAAATACTAAGTTAAGTTAGATTCCTTATGTTTGTTTGCTGTATGGTTTGATGCCTGTATGCCTTGTATTGATTGTGGTATTGTCTGCTTGCATGTATACCCAGTGACGGCGATAGTGTGATTATTTGACGCCGAGAAGAAAGGGACTTCTTATTATTATCTGTTGGGTATTCTTGGTTATCTACCGAAGTCCAGGGACTTATTGCTGATCACAGGCAATCCACCATTCCCGAATTCTGATACTTGTCCTACTCTTTCTATTACCTGTTTGTATCTCCTTTATAAATTGCATTATTTATCTGCATGTCTTGATTTATAAATACTGCGCGAATGTCTTGGCTCCTCCAAGTTATGACTTTGTGTCCCTCGTGGCACCACCCTAATGTACCTACCAATTTATCCCTTTAGACCGAGTGTATGATGGTTAGCATCCTACCTCGTTGGAAACCCGGACTTTGAGAAAATAACTTGTTTTGGGATTTACGCTACTACAAATGTTTCAAAACTGCTTGTAAAACCCTTGGGAAGAGCCATCGTTCCAAGCGGATGTTTTAATTAAAGAAGTGGTGTTGATGAGAAATGAGAAAATGGACAAGAGAAAGAGAAGGGATGTTCTACGCCTTTACCGGAACAATTTTATCAGTGCAACCACATTACCCTAGATGCTGGGGCTTAGCCCATAGTTTGTCTTCATTAGCTGGGGCAGCTTGTACCATGCTTATAGGGAGAGATCCCTTGATTTCCGGGCAGGCGCTAACAGATCTCAGATCTAGAGCTTGTAGCTTGCTTCGGCAAGAGTGAGCCTATCTTGGCAGGAGTGTCGGTGCAACAATTGGGTCTCCAGCGGACAGTATGACTTAGGTAGTAAGGAAGGAAGTGGAGTCAGCAAGTTAAGGTATACGCCAAGTTGTGGCTTGGGTATACGCGTGTACGGTAGGTAGGACTATGGCTGGGAGCCACATACTCATTACCGGGGAGAACAAACCCAAAAGGAAAAGCAGCCTTTGGTAGGGTCGACAAGCGAAAGGTTAGGTTTGATTATCCGGACCCCCATCTACCGTGGTAGTGGGCCGTGGTTTTATCCCGGCAGATGAATTGATTCTTGTGGGGAAAGTGCGCAAACTCTCTAGAGTATAATCTATTCGAATAGCCATGTCCACGATCAAGGACGGTTGGAAAGGTGTTGGATAGGAGTACCCAAACAGTGGTTTGGTTGGAAAGAATGGATGAAAGTATGGAGGTTCTGGGGGAACCTGAGTTCGAAAGTTATGTTTTGACCCTAGGTGGTCAAAGACATTTAAAAAAGGGTTTTTACTCCAAAACTATTTCAAAAAGGTTTTCAACAAAGATATGGGGATATCTTGATTTATAAAACAGAGGCATGTTTTCAAAACTCTTTTTCAACAAAGATATGGAGATGCCATAACTACAAGAGGTCATCTAGGATTTTCAAAAACAACCCTAGATAGAGCTATCTCGCCACAGCCAGAATTGCATTTCCTTGATTCACTTATCCTGGTGGTTTGCGAGTACATTCAGAAGTACTCATGGCTTTGTCCCTGGCTATTTACTTGGCCAGGCTTTCAGTGGTTCAACCTCAGAGGATTTAGGTGACGTCCAGCGAGCTATGCCGTCTTCCCAGCTAGTCGCCTTTGGTTGAGGCACGATTGGGCTCTGCGCGTGATGGTGTTCCGCTGCTAAAGATGGTATAGCCATAATGGAATTTATGTAAGTCTTGTAATTCGTTATGTTTCGGATGCTGTAATGATACTTGTCGGTTATGTTCCATGGCTCACTGATCATGGGAATGTGGATATATACATAATAGGGATTTCTCGGATGGTTAATCCGGGGAGCCCCACATTTTGAAACAAACAATATGTATTATTAAGACATAAATTTATTTTATTATCCTGATAATTTCCATGAGGATGAACATCTATACACAATTCCAATGAAGGCACTAAAAGCACCACAACAATACACAATTTTATAGATGCGGTATTAATAGAATTGTCATGTTACTATTACATAACTCCGGTGACATACTCAAAAATTGTACATTTAAAGAATCCTTTAGGGGTAGCGCTCACAATAGGGAACTACATAGGTGCGAATATGACAGAAATAATCTATCACATAAATGGTCCATGACAAATACACTGATGTATAGCTCTGAACGAACGACATTACAAAATGATGTCTAGAAAAAGTATACATTACCAAGTCAAATGGACAACCCAGAAAATATATTTGGAGCCGACTAAGAACTACAAAATGAATATATTAACGGTAGACAATTGACCAACAAACAACAACAAAAATAGAAGGCATCATCTGCAGACTAAAATCCTTCTTAAAGCTTTGACATCACAACAATATGAACTTATTAATCTATAAGCTTATGTCTAATGATCGAGGTGCATAACCAACTTCCTCCCTACACCAATTGAGGAAACCTCAATTCACTTCGTTACAAACACTACAATTTTTTCCACAAGCAAATTATGTTTGAAGGCAGAATTAGATGTGTGTCTAATACTTTCTGATGGACTGATAGTAGATGTCTCCTCATCCATTAGCATATCCTCATCCATTAGCATATATAGAAAGCTAAAAAAATACAGCTACCCATGGGAGTTGAATGTACACAATGCATTGAAGTGAGTAAATTATGTTATTCTAATTGTGACTTAGATTGCACCATTATCATTTGAGAAAACAAATATGTCATTTCCTCACCTTCTATGAACACATGAGTGCTGCTAGACAGCCATTTTGTGGTTCATTAGCCATACAGACAAAGAATGTGTATTAGGAATCTCATGTTCTCTAATCCATCTACTCATTAGTCATGCACTACACAATAAGGCATCATAATAAGCTAAAATATTATAAACACACATCACTCTTCTATAGTTCTCTAACTAAGATTTACTAATAGCAATTACACAGGTGCAAATTAAAATCAGTAATATTAGGAAAATGATTTGTATTTGTACACTTCCTAACTATTTCACAACAGAATAGGAGGAATGTTCCATCCATAAATACATAACATGAAAATACTACTACAATAACTACTACTTGTGATCTTACTTGTGATCCGAAAATTGATTGCAATTGTAGATCAAAGAATCAAACAAAAAATTAGAGGTAACATCGATCTATACGCTATACTATTACAACAATTAATCAATATTAATAGATGGACATGGCAAGGAAGATTAGCATAACGAAAAAAGAAGACCTAGCACCGGGAGGACCTTCATCTTTGAATTGGAGCGTTGATTGCTTAGTCCCTAGGGTCATCTCGTAGAAGGACTAGCATAGGGTAGCGCTAGGCATTCAACCCGGAGGAGCACCAAGGTCGCGCAACACTGTTGAGCTAAGCCGCTGGAACCATAGGGTCTCCACTTGCTTATAGTCCTTCCCGTCACGGCATGCCACGCTAATGTCGCGCCACCGTGTGCTAATGACAATGATGCTTAGCTCCTATACCCAAAGACATACCGACCAGCCAGCTTTGTTGGCCGCCGATCACTCACGCGGTTGCACATCGCCTTGGTCATTGCCACACAGCTCGGCCCCCGTGCTACAAGCTACCACTCGGCGACCTCCGCACACGCGTGTTGTTCGTACGCTATCTACGGGAAGCCAAGTGCCACCATAGATAACCATGTGTGTGCCCGCCAGCTCCGTGGGGCGTGTGCCTCCCTGTCGTTTCCTCGTCCAAGCAGTGGAACAACGACATTACCGCAAACATGTCGTGCGCAGATTGGAACCTTACCGCAGAGGAGTCCATCACCTGCGTGTAGACCAAGACCACCGAGATGGGACCTTGGCACTGACCTGGAGAACATGGTGCTTTAGGCCGACCTCGTCATGGACGTGACAAGGGAAGGGGAGTTAGCTAGCTTGCATCCATCGACGCCTAGCTCATGTGTGCACCCAATCAAGCAGCTAGTTGCTGCCGCCCTGCCTATCTCCCTTGTGTAGATGAGCACATCCAAGCTGGTAGCTAGATTGCATCCATCCCTAGGAGCTCCTGGAAGTCGCTAAGCATAAACACCACCGCTTCAATAGATGTCTTGGCATGTTGGCTGCCGTAGGTGCCGCAACGTGGGCACCATATCGGAGAACCGGATCAGCCATCCCAGAACTCTCGGGCAGGGATGGAATCCACGTCACCTGAGAATAGGGTGGCCTCCTCGCAAGAGGCAACAAGCAGTGAGGACGTGGGGCAGTTCACGCGGTTCTGCTTGCGGATCAAGAGAACTGTGGGGTCACCCGGATTTATAGTCCGAGAATCCATGTTATGCATATATCCATGTTCCCATGATTAGTGAGCCGTGCAACATAATTGACAAGTATCATTGCAACATCTAGTACATAACGAGAACAAGACTTACATTGATGCCATTATGGCTATACAAAGCATCATCAGCGGAACTTCATCGTAGAGCCCAGGTCATGCCTTAACCCTACAAGCCGCTGACTAGGAAGATGGCCTAGCTCGCATAGGCATCACCATATCTTTCATCATTTTGGCTTATGAAAGTCTAGCCAAGTAAATAGCTAGGGAGAATGCTAGTGAGTACATTGAATGTACTCGCAAACCACTAGGATAAGGTAAACAAGATAACGCAGGTTGGTTGTGGAGAGGTAGCTCTAGCTATGGTTGTTTTTGAAAATCCTAGATTATTTTGTAGATATGACATCTCTATATATTTGTTGAAAAATAGTTTTGAAAACATGCCTAGCTGGATAACTCTATATCCCTGTTGAAACCCTTTTTGTAAACATTTTTGGAGGAAATACCCTTTTTAAACATCTCCGACCATCCATGGTCAAAACAAAACCTTAAACTCTGGTCATCTCATGACCATCATACTTTCTTTCAACTTTCCCACATCACCATTTGGGTCATTCTAGAATTCACCTTTCCAACCGTCCTTACGTGGACACGCTATTCGAATAGATTATACTCTGAAGAGTTTGTGCATTTTCCCCACAAGAATCAATACATCCGCCAAGATTCAACCATGGTCCGTTACACACGGTACACTAGGGTTTAGATAAGCAAACATAACCTTTCATATGTTAACCCTAGCAAAGGCACATTTCCCTTTTGGGTTTGTCCTCCCCGGAACGAGTACACCATGGCGTAAACGTCATACTCCCTCCCATACTACCATGATAGAAAATCTGCGATTGGCATATCATTTAAACATCTTCCCTTCCGTACTACCAAAACCATACCATCTACGGGAGACCCAATTGTTCCACCGGCCCTTGTGATAGACATCTGCCAACCCTAGATCTATAGACCTTTCACATGGGAAGACCCACAATTTGAGGGATTTCTCCCCTATAGCAGTGGTAGGGCTTCCCATGCTAAAGAAAACAAACTACGAGTTAAGCCCCATCTCCCAAGGGTAATGTGGTTGCACGGATAAGTTGTTTCGGTAAAGTCATAGAACATCCCTTCTCTTCTCAGTCCATCACTATTACTTCTCAACATCACCTATTCATTCTTTTAAAACATCCACTTGGAAATGATGCCCTCCAAGGGTTTTACCAAAACCAAGTTTAAACCATTTGTAGGGTACTCCCCAAAACAAATTTGTTTCAAGATTCGAGGTTTCCAACGAGGTAGGATGCTAACCATCATACTCTCGGTCTAAGGGGTATGGTAGGTTGCCCACAAAGGGGGGTTGTCCTACTAGACACCATGTCATAACTTTGAGGAGCCACGTTATTAGCGCAGTCGTAGTAAAACAAAGCATGTAGGTAATAATGCAGTTTATAAAGGAGATACAAAACTGGTATATAAAAGGAGTAGGACAAGTATCGGAATTCAGGAATGGTGGCTTGCCTCTGTTTAGCAATATGTCCCGAGATTTATTCTTAGAATACCAATAATAATATGATGATTCCTTATCCTCGAGGTTAACACAATCGCAACTATCGTCATCACAGAGCATACATGCAAACAAGCAAGAAACCACAATCAACACAAGGCAAACAAGCACCTTTACAATATAGCAAGCAAATAGACAAGACACCAATACACTTCAATTAGTTTTTGAGATCTTGAAATCAGGGCAATTGAAATTACTTTATTTGCAATCTTTGGAACTTATTTTATGATTTAATTGCTAGATACTACTTAATTAAGGAATTTATACTAAGGCCAGGTTCTGTATGCTACCAATGTACAAAAATGATATCAACATATAGGTATTGAAAAAGTAAAGCCACCAAAAGTGGTTTCCTTATTTTTTTATCAATTTTATTTATTTAGTTCTGAATTTGCTAGTGGAAATAACCCTTGTTTTGGTGAATAAATCATCATAAAAGATCTGTAATTCAAATAATTATTTCCTTTAGGTTGAGGAAGAGGTTTAAGTTCTGTTTAACTGGAGTTGGTTTCATTTCAAAAGGGTTACCATAATGCCCTTGGGAAAATCCCAAAATCAGTTATGCAAGCATTTTTTCATTTTCACCAATTTAGGTCTATAGATCCTTTTGGGTATGAAACCAAGAACACATGGTAGTTATTACAAATACCTTTGTGTAGAAATTGGATTCACCATTTTTAAGTTTGTAGAACTCCTGGAATGATTTTCTTAGTGAAACAACCACATGAATATGGGTTTAATTAAACAAAAATCACCAGAGGCTCAATAAATTATGAACTCCTAGGATTTGGGAGATATGGTAGTGCATGTGTACTAGGAGTTGGAATCAGGTCAAAACAACTTATATTCTAACTTGTAGAATTTTATAAAGGAGGAACTGAGTGTTTTTTTATTTTTGCCAAGTTAAAACAACAGGGATTTTTAAAGTGACGTCAGGTGACATGCAAGGTATATCAAATAACTCAGTGTACAAAGTAGTTCATCCCATTTGGATGTACCAAACTCTCTAGAATAAATATAAGGTGTAAATATTACATCTAGGATTTATTTTACTAAGAAAAATATTAGGCAAGATCATGATCAACTTCTTGTCTTATATGTTGTAGAAAACATATAGATGCCTATGGAAAATTAGATCTAAGCAATTGGGGGTGGTTTACATTTTTATTTTTAATTAAAGCTAGCAGCTAGTTTTCAGATCTGGGTAAAAGGGATTAAAAGTTTTTCAAAATAAAAAGGGAAAGGGGTTGGATCTTCTCGGAGTTGGGCCGCGCGGCACTCAGCCGGCCCACTCAGCTTCACCACGCGCGGGAGATCGTTGTTCAAACAGTGCTTGGCGGGGCCCGTTGGTCAATGACGGAGGGAGGCTAGAGGGGCATCGATAGATCTCGGTCACAGGATCAAGTAGGATCCGACAACACGAGGTCGTATTCTTCCTCCCAATTAGAATAGAGGTGGGGAAACCCTAGCTCGGGTCGAGGAGGGCCAGGGATCTCACTAGGGGCTTCGCCAGCGACGGAGAGGTGGCGGAGGTGGCGCGGTCCACCATGGCGAGTCCAACGAGGAGTGGCAAGGGTGGTTTCGGCGCAGAAGAAGGGGGGCTTGCGTCGGTCGTCATTCCTGGGTAAGAAGAAGGGAAGGGTCAGCCTGAGAATGGGGACAAACCTGTGATTAATCCAAACCAATCCATCCAAGATTCATCTAACTCCCCAAACCGCACCACCACACTAATCATGTTCTAAAATCCAAACCACACCAAACCGCAATCGTTATGCTCTCGAACCGCACCAACTTGTTTCTGTTTTGTGGGTTGAAATCTCAAATCAGCCCATTCCCAATCCATGGATGTCTGCGTGCTACAAACAGCAATATTCAAGTAGTAAGATAGTGCAAAGAAAACTTACAGTAGAGTTAGAACAGGGGAAATATGACTTCCGTGTGAACGCCGCCCTTGACCATACTCCAACTGTGATATGGCACCGACGAGGCCTTGGTACTGCTGTAGAGATGTGGATATCACAAATTTGTTGGGGAACAATGACGAGTTCCCAACTAACAATGCGTATGCTTGTGGCCATTCAAGCCTTCGGGGGCGTGACCACGGGTTAAACCAATGGGTTCGGCCCTGTTTGGAAGTTCAATTTTCCAACTGCACCAACCCACAAAATCAGCCCACCCACTCCAATCCAAACCAGTTGCTCATCGAACCCATATGAAACTGCCCAGTTCAGATCCAAAGGAGAACCCACCCTGTTGGACCCACACAAACCCGCTCCATTCTCAGGTTGGGGGAAGGGCTATGTAGCTCTCGCCAAGGGGAAGACATGCACACGAAGAGGGGGAAGGGAGACACCTAGGTTTGGCCAGAACCTTCTCGATAAGCTTGCAGTACCGTGGAGGATATCTCCTTCTCCTCGGATACGGAGAGGGAGGGTGGTCTTGATGGCTGGGAGAGGGGAGTGGGAAGGTTGGGCAGTGAAATGAGCTAGGAGGGGAGGCCTAGGGTGAGCTGGGGCTATATACCCGAGGACTTTGGTCCATGGTGCACTTGGTTCTTGGAAGGGAGGGGGAGGATGCTAGGGGAGTTGTTGGGCAAGGGAGGCGGTGTGACTGTAGGGAGGCAGAGGGGAGGAAGGGGAGCAGTGTGTTGTAGGGTTTATTTCCTCTCTTTATGTGGCCATGTGAGCATGGCGTGAGAGAGGGAAGTTAGGGAGTGGCTCATTGGTGAGGAGGGGTGGTGTAAGCAGTGGTGTGGTGTCATCGGATTGAAGACATTTACACCAAGAGGGGGTCCTCGATGCGTGTGGAGAAAGGGGTTGTGAGGCGATGGTATTCCGGGACGATGAGCACACAAGCTTTACCCAGGTTCGAATCCACCGGCTTTGGACGGATCCTACTCCTGCTAGCAATCCAGTAATATGGCAGAGCCGGAAAAGTACAGATTACAAGAGAGGTTCGCATGTGCGAGTTGAGGTTATAGATTGTGGGTACCCTAAAGGTTGGTCCCTAGGAAGGCTTATATAGATATCCAGCCTAGGGTTACAGGAGAGACCTATCCGGCTACGACTAAGAGTTGGTTACAAAGTACATCTTTGATTACAAGTAACTAAACATGCCTAAGGCGGTAAGTCTTCTAGGCCTTCCCATAACCGTATGGAACTCCGTATTCTCTCCCTGACTAGGCCGCCCGTGAAGCAAAGCTCTAACCCGAAGTGGGCCACCTTGTTCAGCGAGGCAGAGTGGGTATACTCGGAAAGTATATCCCCAACAGTAGCCCCTGGAAGCCTCCAAGATCTAGAGTCCGATTTCATCGTCTAACTTGATTTATCTTTGGCTTGCATAATCTTGAAGGGTTCCTGAAACTCAAAACAAAAGTACGATCCGGTTCTCAAAATGAGTCGGACCTGTGAGTATGTCATTCGGTTTTCTAGCTTGAAATTCAAACTAAGCCAGAACTTGGTCTCTGACGTAACCTGACACCGGTCAAGGTTAAGTCATGTCACTGACAGACATTCCTGATAGTGTGACCATTGGTGGCTCCGTTTATCACAGAACTGAGGCGCTGTTTAACGCACGCGTGGAGATCAAGGAGGCGTAATCTTCTCGAGGAGGTTACCCAGCTCCTTCCACGATGCGTGGCATGTTCACTGTTTGTTTCACACGAATCTTGACGCAAGCAAGGCATATAAGGGGTTTATGATATCCTTATTCTTTCTCACCAGCGCCTCTGCCTTCTTCTTCCTCTAGACGAAATCGTGCCCTTCCTCTCGTTTTCCTTTCCCCAAATCGCACAGTGTCGCCCACCCAAGGTCACCACCACCCCAATTGCTGACGAGTCTTCATCTGGCATTGTAGCAACTACTACAGTGGTGGAGAAGGATAATTTCCATGAAGTGTGGATCTCATGCATCCTCGACGACGAGAAACTGCGTGGCATGGACAAGGAAGGTCTCCTCTGCACCGGTGACTGGGAGAGCGGCTTCAGCGAGGTTGTCCAAAATCCTCGCGCTGACAAAAGGGTTCACTTTGGCACTCACCTTGATAGAGGTTTGAGCTCCCACCCCCTCAGAGTTCTTCTCTGAGGTCATACATCACTATGGAATTCAACTCCACAACTTCCCCCCAAACACGATTCTAGAGCTTGGCGCTTACGCTTCCTTGTGTGAGGGTTATCTCAGAATAAAACTGAGTCTTATCTTGTTCTGGTACTACTTTGGTACCCAGAGAAATTAAATCACTTCCGGTAATCCCTACATTACCGGAACTCTTAGCTTGACTCTTAGGAGAGACCGAGTCTATCCCAAGACTAAAGTCAGCGAGTTGGTGAAGAAATGGTTGTCCACATTCTTTTACCATAAGGAAAAACCGACTCCTAACAAAGAATCAGCTTTGACGGCTTTTGTCGATGGTGACGCCATGCCCCAAGAGTCCTAGGATGCAGATGCTCCAACTCTCTCTGAAGATATGATTCTCGCCAAGAGGCAGGTTGAATATCTGATGAAGCACAAAGGTCTGAAGGGATCCAACCTAATCCATTGCTAGATGGCACGTCGGATTCATCCCCTCCAGTACCATGGTGACCGGCTTATGCACACAGTCACCAAGAGCAAAAAGGATAGCCTCAGGATCAGCCCGCTCTCAATCCCGGACAAAGAATATGAGACCCGAATCAAATGGTGGATCATGGAGCGGGTTGAGAGAAAGATTATAGATTTCTCTCTAGATATGTATACTGTTGATAAACTCTTAACACCAGTAAGCTTTCCGGCTGTTTCGTTCATACTCATTTATTTGCTCATTTATACTTTGTTGTTGTTTGCAATACTAAGATAGTGTTTCTTTCAGCTTGCTAACCTTCCCAAGTCAGAGCTTGCTCCTCTCGAGGGATATACGCCTGAGGATCCGGTTCCTTAGGAGGATGAAGATATTGAAATTCTACCGGAGGCGTTTACCCGGAAGCGCAAAACTCCGGTTGTCTCTGTGGGCACGTAGAAAGTGCCCATCGTAAAGAGGTAAACTTCTTCAGGTTTGGAGTATTCATTTGTATTCTCTCTGAATTGCAACGATTTTACTATGCTACTATCCAGGGCTAAAACAATTGCCAAGGGTAAGGCGAAAGGAAAACCGGGGAAGACTCTGCGCCAACAGAAGTTGACTATGGCCTCACCTACTGCCCCACCTCCGAATCCTACCCCAAGGCCATCATCAGCACCAGAGGGTACTTCCTCTCCACGCGTTGAAGATGTCTTGGCTTATTCTTCAGAGCCAGCGAACCTTGGTTCGCAAACCGACGTCACCGTGGGTGACTTAGGACTTGATAAGGGTGAACCCGCAAAGGGTAATGATCCGTCGGCTGAGACCTTCACAGAAAACCTTCTGTAGAATCCGGGTATTGCCAAACTTGGCCTTACTCGAAAGAGTGCAGAAGAGATCCAGAAGCTGGCTCTCCATTGCCTAGAGAACCGGAATATCACACCGAAGGAGGAGGCACAAGAAGCCGAGGACGTCAAACTCGTTGAGCTTCTTGACCAAGTTCGTCTCTGCGACGACATGTTGAAGGCTGGTGTGGCCCCGCCACTACCAGTGATTCCTCTTACTCTCGCCGAGAAGGTTTCTACTAAGGTGAACATGAGCCTCAACAAATTGACTCATGAGCATTATGTAAGTCATAATCAGACTCTTCTTTTATTGTATTTCATGTCATATCCTCTAGCCCCCAAGCATGAAGTTGGATAGGAATCCGGATTTACGCTTTTATAGGATGCCAAAGAATGAACTAGTATAGACCCCAAGGCTCGTGCTGATGTTTAACTTAGTTAAAATATTAGCCCGAGTCTTAGTATACTTCGGACTCTGGTTACCATTCTAACTTATAGAAAGTTAATGCTTATAACCAGGAATTGTTGAAGAATATTTGCAACAAGCGGAGAGAGATCAGAGCTCTCTGACTTGAAAATGCGCAACTTAAAATTGCAAAGGATGAAGCTGAAAGTAAACCTTTGAGGCCTCATTTTCATAGTTAGTTTTTTGTTGGGTAGCCGGAACAGAGACTTTCTGTCCCCCAAATCTCCCCTTCGGTGGCGGCAGCAATTCGGAACTTTTCGTGGCTGGAGGCGGTTCGATCTAGGGTTTTTGCCTCGGGAGGCTTCTTATAGGCGAAGAGGCAAGGTCGGTGGGTGGATCAGGGGCCCACACCACCTAGTGGCACGGCCAGGGCTAGCCCGTGCCACCACATGGTATGGCCAGCCCATGGCCCCTCTCTGTCTCGTCTTCTGGCTCCGTGAGTCTTCTGGTAAAATATCGACTTTGGCTTTTGTCCGGTCCAATTCTGAGAATATTCATTTTCTGGCTTTTCTGGAACCAAAAACAGAAGAAAACAAGCAACTAGCACTATGGCATCTTGTTAATAGGTTAGTTCCAAAAATATTGTAAAAGTACCTCAAAGTGTTGACAAAGCAAAGCAAAGTAGATACTAAACAAGCATGGAACATCAAAAATTATAGATACGTTTGCAACGTATCAACATCCCCAAGCTTAACTCCTGCTCGTCCTCGAGTAGGTAAGTGATAAAAAGAAAGAATAATTTTTGAGGTGATGTGCACCATCATAAACTTGATCAAAGTATTTGTAAAACATTGATAGTTGGGATCATAGTACTTCAACGTAGCAAGAAAGATATAGTTCTAACAATAAGACATAGCAACTATGTTGTAACATGAAAAGGCACAAACAAAGATCATGAATAACAATGCATTGAAAGACGTTTGTTTGTTGCACATATAGAAAACATAATGAGAATGGTATTCAGCTTGTCCCTCATAGTGTAGCAAAACATAAACGCATAGGACACCTTCAAAGTTCATAAGGGTGACTAGATACAAGTAGTTTAAGAACAAGCAATATCAAAGTTATGCATCAATCAACAAGTCTTGGGACAATGCACATAGAACTAAGAATGGCCACTATGCTCTCAAAGTTGGTGCATAAAGATAGAAGGTGGAGACTCAACATAAAAGTAAAAGATAGGCCTTCATAGAAGGAAGTAGGGATTCAAGTTTCATAAAGAGCTTCCAAAAATTATGGTACTTATTAGCTTTCAGCTCTCATGGCTCCGTGAGACAGCTCATTATGGTTACGCTGCAGGTTTCCCCCATGATAGCATGGATTAGACTGATGGCCCAGGCGTTTCTCTAACACACATACATAACTCCATGGACATACAAGCTCCCCATTCATTTCACACCGACGATATCCATGACAAAAGAGCATGATATCAACTAGGTACAAAGTACAAGTGCAATGTTGAAAGCGTTCCCCATGACAACATGGTTCTGCTAATCCCCAACATATAAGTGCAAGCATATACAATATAGATGACACAATGGTTCAAGTTTATTAAGGGAAAGAAAAGTAAAGTGTGCTATCAAGTTCGTGAGAGCTTTAATCACTAAATTTCACATAACAAATTTAATTCGGAAGGTAGATAAAAGCATGAATATACTTGGAATAGCAAATGCTAATAGGAAGGTATGGTGGACTCTTTGGAATAAATTGGTTTTATTTGGAGTTGGATGCATGAGTGGAACTCATACTTGGTTATGGAGGCTAGCAAAATACTGGGAGCGACAAACTAAGAGAGCAATAATGGCCATAATCATGTAGAGCGACAAAACATCATTGATCAAAGCATAAAGTGATACTACAAGTTGAAAACTAAAGGATCATAAAGGCTTTGGTGACTTGGGATAGTCATAACATGGTGTGAGAATGCGCCAAGTCAACCCAAATAAAACATCAAATGAGAATACCACAATACTATGCTTTAATATGCTAGAACAACGCATGATCCTTCCAAGGCACATTAAGCAATCTCAATTGTTTATAACAAGTAATGCTACAGCAAAGAATACTAAGCATAAAGCCAAAACAATATCAAGCATGACATGACAAAGCATAGGCTACAGTCAAAAACAAGCGCTCTTTACCACTTAAGCATGAGCGTTCCTACTCTTTTCCAATCCAAACCAAATTATTTGAAAACTCACAAAGATAATAAATAAATAAAGATCAGTGAGCTTGTCTCACAAATCCAAAAAGAAGAACTAAAAATTTCTAAGCTGAAAGCACAAGAAAACTAAGGCAAAACACAGTGCTAGCAAAAGAGAACACTCACAAAACAATATGAATGAAAACTAAAGTGTTCTAGGCAATGAATAACAGGGTGTGTATCTCTCCAAAAGAAGTGTGTTGGGATCCAACCAACTTATTTAAGAAAATCAATCAAACAAAAACTAAAAACAAAACAAAGACGCTCCAAGAACAACACAACTGTGCATGAAACAATAAAAATGAAGTGTTTGGAAGAAACCTGAGATTTTTATTGATGAAGAAGGGGATGCATCGGGATCCCCAAGCTTTGAAGCTTGTAATTCTTGGATATTTATTGGGGTGACACGGGTGGCATCCCCAAGCTTGAGCTTTAGTCCATTCTTCATCTCATTACATCATTCTTTCCATACACCTGAAAATTTCCTTCATACAAAACTTCACACAATCTTTATTAGCAACATTAGTGCACTCAAGATAATAAGTCTTTAGGTTCAGTTTAAACACCAATAAAACTTCCATTGAAACACAAGCTACTGTAGCACTTCCCTCAAAAATCTCAATTCCCCCAACAGAACTCAAAAAGGTATGAACAAGAAGCAAATGCAAATAATGGCAGAAATCTGTCAAAACAGACTAGCGGGTAAAAGCCAATTTTTTCGAAGACCTTCTGTTGCTCAAATAGAAAAGTGTTGAACTAACAAAAGTTTGATAACAACCGGGGGAAAAAGCACAAAAATTCATGCCTCAAAACTACTTAAAGAGATTTTACACGAAAGTTTACAGTGAATCACAAAAATCTGTTTCGGGACAACAACTTTCCCAAGCATTACTTCCCTCTCATTAGAGGTTACTCTTGGCACAAAAAGCAAATAAAAAGGATAAGGAGCGTTTATTATAGAGGGAATAACTTACAAGACTCATCTAAAACTTTTGGGTTATCTCCCAATAAGTATTTTTATTTAACACCTTTAAGTTAGGCATGATAGTTTGAGAAGATGCTCACATAAGAAATATGAATTGAAGTAAAAGAGAGCATCAAGAAGCAAATTCAAAGCACATTTAAGTCTAACCCACTTCCTATGCATAGGAATCTTGTAAAGAAACAAGTCATGCAAGCACAAATCAACAAGCATAAGAAAGCAAAACAAGTGCAACTTCAAAAATTTCAACATATAGAGGGGAAACTTAATATTGTTGAGATACATAAAACCATGTTTCCCCCTCTCATAATAACTTTCAGTAGCATCATGAATACAATTAACAATATAAATATCACATAAAATATTCTTATCATGAGCCACATGCATAAAACAATTATTACTCCCCCATAACCATAGTCATTCTTATTAATTGTAGTGGGAGCAAATTCAACAAAATAGCTATCATTATTATTCTCATCACCATAATCATCCAATATAGGAGGCATATTGTAATCATAATTAATTTTCTTCTCAATAGTAGGTGGACTGAAAATATCATATTCATCATTATAATCATCATATATTAGAGGTTTTGTATCATCATAAGCAATAAAATAGCTATCTTCCAAAGCTGGGGAACTAAAAAGATAATTTTCATAAAAACTAGCTTCCCCAAGCTTAGACTTTTCCATAGCATTAGCAATAATGGTGTCCAAAGAATTCATACTAACAACATTGCTATTAGCATGCAAATAAAGTTACATAGGTTTTTTAATTTTTTCTTCAAACACTTCATGTCCTAACTCAAGATAAATACTATAAAGCTCTCTAATTTTTTTGTTGTTTTCCATTAAGCCTAACTAGTGAAACAAGAAACAAAAAGATAAAATTGCAGAATCTAAAGGAAATAACTTTGAGCACTCACACCGGCGGATGTGAGTACCTTTTACCTTACCTCCTCGGCAACGGCGCCAGAAAATACTTGCTGGCGCGTGGTTGACGTGGGAGCTTCTTCTTCTTCAGCCCCCGGCAATGACGCTAGAAAATAGCTTGATGTCTACGCACTTCTATTCTTATAGACAATTGTTGAGCCTCCAAGTGCAGAGGTTTGTAGAACAGCAGCAAGTTTCCCTTAAGTGGATTACCCATGGTTTATCGAACTAAGGGAGGAAGTGGTCAAAGGTATCCCTCTCAAGCAACCCAGCAATCAAGATACAAGAATTCTCTTGTGTCCCCAACACACCCAACACACTTGTCAGGTGTATAGGTGCACTAGTTCGGCGAAGAGATAGTGAAATACAAGTGGTATGGATAATTATAAGTGGTAACAGTGCCAGAAAATAGCTTTGATGGTGTGGAAGAGACTATAGGCAAACTAAAATAAAGATGGAAGAAAGCAAACATGTAATAGATATAGTTGCAAACGGTGTTTCAATGCTTAGAAACAAGGCATAGGGATCATACTTTCACTAGTGAACACTCTCATATAAATATCTTCTCTTTATGATACTATTCTGAACTACTCTCCGGTTGGACACTCTAAACCATGGTAGGGCTATAACAGCACACCTCAAAGTAAGCCTTTCCCGTCTAGATAACCCCACACTGTCACCTTGAGCACTAGATGGTTCCAACAAACACCAAAATTTCATAGAGAAATCCAACTCCAAATATAACTCATAACAAGTATTTGTAATCTCTAGCCTAAGTGCACGCTGTCACTTTTTTTGAGGTGAAACAGTAGGGAAAATCCCCACTGCAATTTTTTATTATATATGAGTATGTTACAATGAGAAATGATCTAAGGTAGATCATAAACAGTTACATCTAACTCGATCTATCCAGAGGAAAAAAATTGAGACAATCTATTCTATCCCTGGTCTAAATGCTGATTGAGCCAGGCTTTGAATTTCTCTTTGTATTTTCCATTGATTCTGAATTGTATCCATCTCATTTCTTGGTAGAAAATTGCGTTCCATCTATCAAAAGTGGGTCTTTTGTCATTACCATGGTGTGCACGCTGTCACTTTCACACACATGGGGAGAGCAGAGATCTATTAAAGCACTTGAGTAGCAAGGTAGATCTACTTGATTACAAACCTCATGATCACAATATGATCATGCATAGAGAGAGATATGAACACATAGCTACCGGTAGATCCCTTATCCTCGAGGAAGATCTACTCCCTTATCATCATGGGAATCAGCAACGGCGATGGAGATGGTGGTGGAGATTGATGGAGATCGTGGGAATCAGCAACGGCTCCAGGGGCACTTCCCTGTCCCGGCAGGGTGCCAGAACAGAGACTTTTTGTCCCCCGAATCTCCCCTTCGGTGGCGGCAGCACTGCGGAACTTTTCGTGGCTGGAGGCTATTCGATCTAGGGTTTTTGCCTTGGGAGGCTTCTTATAGGTAAAGAGGCAAGGTCGGTGGATGGACCAAGGGCCCACACCACCTGGTGGCGCAGCCAAGGCTATCCCGCGTCAGCACATGATGTGGCCAGCCCATGGCCCCTCTCCGTCTCGTCTTCTGGCTCCGTGAGGCTTCCTGTAAAATATCGACTTTGGCTCTTGTCCGGTCCAATTTCGAGAATATTCATTTTCTGGCTTTTCTGGAACCAAAAACAGAAGAAAACAGGCAACTAGCACTGTGGCATCTTGTTAATAGGTTAGTTCTAGAAAATGTGTAAAAGTACCTCAAAGTGTTGACAAAGCAAAGCAAAGTAGATACTAAACAAGCATGGAACATCAAAAATTATAGATACGTTTGCAATGTATCAACATGTCTTCAATTTGACGACATGTGGGGCATGGTGCACGACCAGAGAGAGAGGAGGCCTGCTGCAGCTGATGGGCTCTTTAAATAAGAGCATAGGGTAGGATTTCAACAATGGTTAGTTGTTCATGTCCAAACATAAGAGGACAAGGGGGCTTGGTACTGAAGTGATACAGTAGGTGTCGACCAGAGAAGAGGGTAGGGTGATGTGGTGATTAAACAAGAGATTTAGTGAAGGTTTGAGGATTTTATTTAAGTGTTGCTTGAATAGAAGCTTTTGTTTTAGATTGAAAAATCTCAATTTCTCACATGATCAAGAGTTTTTTTTTGAGGAAGTCACATGATCAAGAGTTGATGGACGAGTGATGAGGTTGGACATCATCAGTGGTGAGGGAGAATGTTGATGAGAATCACTAAGTTGACTTGAAAAGAACTTAGTTTGCGGAAATTGGAGTTTGGGTGATTTTAGTGATCTAGAGTTCTATTATTTTCATACCATCTTAAACAAGCTTTAGTAAGTGGCTCAAGAGTCTATTTGGATCATGGGTCCCATGGGTGGATAGACTAAGTGATGTAGATCACCATGGTACAGAAAGTTGGTATTGATCATTATTAAGGTTTCCTAGAATTGATGCCAAACTTGGTTAAAAGTATGATTGTCAGAATATATTATTATTTAGCCTTAAACCCATGTGGGTTTAAGAAGCACAAGGCTCCAATTGGAACAAGGGAAGTTTATGTTGATAGACAAGGTTGAGTAGATCATAATCATGCAACGAGTTGGTCAAAAAGAGGGTGGAATGGAGATGGGAGCTTCTGCCAAAGTAGGCGGGTTGATAATATTGGCAGAAACAGATTATTTTCTTGCCTACAAAACCATCAAGAACAAGTGGGTCCAAGAATGATTTAGACAAGGGAAATAGTGTCATTTGGAAGTACTTATGATGTTTTACAAGATGGTTCATGTACATTTCCAAAAATGTACAAGGGTAGATATAGGTAGAGTCTCAAGGAGGGGTTCATGATAACAGTCCTAGACTTAGTCATATTTTGACTGTTTTGGGGTTTTAGACTAGGGTATAAGATGTAGGGGTTTTGGTGAGAGGGAAGGTTCCAAACTCATCATCAAGTGGATGATGTTAAAGAGTAGATTAAGTAGAGGGGATCCATGGCTTGAGTTGTTCCTTTCTACTTTGGAATGTACAAAAGAGAATTGACTCAAAAATTGGGTGTGATAAGGAAAACAGATGGTCACTTGAGTGACTAGAGATCAAGACAACCTTGGGAGAATTGATTATTGAGTTTCTTGATCAAGGTAGAGTATTGCGATGGTAGAGCACATGACAAGGATGAGTGTAGAACGAGATTATCATTTTGCGGTCTGAAAGTTCGGGTGGAAAGGCAACGTGGTACCCGAGTTCACTAATATCATCTGCGATGACTATAGTTGGCGTGCCAAATACTCAGAGGGTCCTTTTTGGCACGAATTCAACTTTACGTTTCAATACAAAAAATCAGGCTAACGGCCGTCAAGTTGGGCCCCTCTGTCAGCTTTCGCCGTTATGTCGCTGCCGTCGTCGCTGCCATGTAGGCTTGCAGCATTGGCGCATGCATCCTTTACGCGTCTGCTTCTTCCTCTAGGGCGGGAATCTGTGGTCGCGGCCATGGCGTGGAGCTAGGACTTGGACAAACCTGCTCGGCCCGTTCTCCTCCCCATCCCGAATCGGAGCTTGCCCTCACCATGACCGCACCATTGGCACGGCGCGGGGACGGGAATTCATTCCCGGGTGAGATCTGTACTCATGCCGACCATGCTCGGTCCTGTTGGTCTCCTCCAGAATCCGAGCTCGCCATCGCCGTGGTCGCACACGCACCAGCCACGGCGCCTTCCTCTCCGAACCCCAAAGCCACATCCACCCAGTTCGGCACAACGCCAACAAGGTGAAAATGCATCAAGTTTTCTTCTTGTGATTGTAGAAAAACATGTATGTACCGTGGCCGTAGCATACTCTAACAATGTACACATATATTGTTTACTAGATTTTCATTTGAAATTAGTAGCTCTGTGATGACGAAACATAGAGAACCTAAATGGAATGACGATGACGACCATGTTCTCTACTTTGCATTGCATCAACAAGTGCTCGCTGACGAAGCAAGTTACCAAGAGAGTGGAGTTCATCAGCCATTGCCAAAAAACATGTGAACAAATCAATGAGCGATTCAATGCAAATAAGCGCAGAAAAGCTAGATCCATGTCATCAATCATCAATAGGTGGCACATTCTAGTGATGCGTTCAAATGCGCACACGATGTATCATTTGCTTGAAGTGGTTGTTATCCTGAGCAAAAATGCGTGGTATGCACAATACATTTGTATGTTCTATGGTGCAATTCTGTTGTTATGGGCGTGGAAAGAAAAGCCGGGCTTCACAGAATATTACGCAGTTAGGCCTAACTTAGTCTTACACAAATAAGCACATCTTAGTCTTTACACACATAAGCGTAACTAATGATAAAGATAAAGAACAATGGTTCATCGGATTTGCCAGTATGAGCACTAGGTCCCTGGAGCTGGTGGTATCGTTGGAACGAACCAGAATGCTGCGTTTGGCCGTCTTTCATTGTCCTTCAAATAGTACGACCCCACTGATGAGCTAATTGTAGGCCCCCTCCCCCCGACGTGGATTCGGCTCCAGGTCGGATCTGGAGTGTCAACATGATAGGCGCGTGAGTGTGCAGCAAACACACAGTCTGCTATCAACACTAGAAGTGCTGGAACCTCAGCAACAACACCAGCATGTTCTTCCTGGACTCCGGCAGCAGCCTCAGCAGGTATTACGTCAACTTCACCAACAGCAGCATTAGCAAGTATTTCGTCAGCTTCACCAGCAGCAGCATCACCAAGTATTTCGTCAGCTTCACCAGGAGCAGAAGCAGCTAGTTCTTCGTCAGCTCCACCACCACCAACACCACCACCACCACCACCAGTAGCAGCAGCATCAGGGGCCAGGGCTGCCTGAGCAATTACAGGTTCAACTGCTCCAGGATCTCTGACAAAGAAAGGGTAGTTGATCCCAAGAAACACAGATTGTCCCTTCAGACTGTTGACTCTGCTCCAGACTTGCACTACTGGGTCTTCGGATGGGCATGCGGACCTCCAGAAAACATGACACCGCAGCGATGGGTATGAAGAAAGTTGTGTCCCCATATGTTCTATTGTATCACCAACGTTGTTTAGTGCTCCCCTGATATGAATCCACAAGAGTTCATCATGATGTTCCGTGTTGTCTCTGAGAGGTGCCAGGAACCAGTGTCGTGTCCCAACTTCAGCATCTGCTACTGCATCTTCGATGACCGGAGCTGGAATTATGCGCGGGGCTGCATGGGTACCTGCGTGTTCCTAACGGTCAGTAAGCAGAATTTTGAATGGGATTTGACATGCTATATGACACCATGACTCACCCCAAATGGACGGCTCCCAAACACGCACGTCGCCGCTAGGTTCAGTGACCGCATAAATGTGTTGCGGTCTGTACGAAGAGCAGCCGTAGGTGAAGACGGCGTCGACATACTTCTCCGGCTGCAGGAAGTCGTCGCGCATGACTGTCCATTCATTGTCTTATGCGCATCTAATGAATGTGATTGCCTTGTCAAACACCGCCAAGAGGTCATACTCCCAGTTCTTCCACGCCCGCTCCCGCGGTCTATGTGGGAGCTGTACCTTCCCGAGCTCAAGTTCTGCCATGTTGAACCTGTAAGCGAATTCGGAAATGGGCGGCGGCCACCCGCTGTTGAATGCAGTAATGCCGACACCCTTCAAAGATGGCACTGCTAGCCTCTCCGATCTGTAGCAATTTTTTAGAGTCCAAGTACTCCCATCCTGGGATAAAAGGACCAGCCACTCGCCGTTGCCACCCACCCAGTTCTGGTCATCTCTCATTTCCGTCTCTTCTTCTTCCTTGATATTCAGCACTACTGATTCCGACCACTTATCCAGCATCATCAGTTTTGCATGAATATTCTGTAGAGTTTGTTGTCAGTTGTACAATCACCTAGCATGGATTCCATTGCAGATACAATTTGACAACTGGACCTTTATATTAAAGTACATCAAATATCGCCTAAATACGAGTGTCTCCCCAGATATCGCCTAAATTGTGCCTGTGTCACTATGAAGATACTCAATATATGGAGTAGGAGAAGAGCCCCCAGAACAAACTCCTGACGATGATCATAATTAAACAGCTCGGGGCATAACAGCCTTAAATCTTCTAATCTGTTTGTTTTTATTTTAGAAAACAGAATATCACCTAGCAGGCATTCCATTGCAAAATCGATATTGACAACTCGTCTATCACCTAAAGTAAGACTGTGTCACTACGAAAATACCAGAATATCAGGTACGAGCAGAGCTTCCGTTGTACAGAATAGTCTTAAATGGTTCGATTTGTTCAAACCGCGCGTGCACACAACACGTTCGACGAAAGGAACATAGGATTCCGATGAGAGTTCAGCACATATGAATCAACGATATGACTGAACGAATAAGCTAGATACTGGAACTTACGTGGTCATCACGGTCGTCTGGCCATTTGCTGTTATCGGGGCAAAGAAGGCCTGGTGTGCCGAACGGTTGTTCGTCCATGTTCCGCATCGTCACACGGTAGCCAAGGATGCAGCGAGGCGGTCGACTGAGATGATGTCCAACTCCGAGGCGATCCTGTGCACGTTCGCGGCACTGAGGTTCGGCCATCCCCAATCCTCGCGGTAGCGGTCACCCTGGCCATTTGCGTCGTTGTCGCATGCCTTTCGCTTCAGCCTGCTGCTACCCCAAGCTCTACCCATAGCGGCAAATGGAGTCTGGAATCCGGTGGATTAATGGAGGCGTTGTGATGAGGAGGCGGATGGATTCGAGAGGGGGTGGAATGAGGGATAGGGCAGTTGTTCGAGTGGGGAGCGAATCTGCAAGGAACCGCCACCGCCACCGGTTCTCGTCCGCGTGGAAGAAAAGAACGGGGGGCGTAATTATTGAGGGCGGGCCCCGAAACCGTCTAAGGAAGTGAAAAAATAAATCGTAAAAGGGCAATGTGCGGCCCGCCTGTCAGTGAGTGAAGGTCGGCACGCGTAAACGTGCCTACGTTTGAATTGATTCCACGGCATGCAAGTGGCGCAGAACAAATTTTAGGAAGTGCTAGCGTTCGACGTGTAAAACCGCCGTTTTTCGCCACCTTCACCCTACTACGGACGGTCGTGCACCATTCCAGATATTGGTAAGGGCGGTTCTAATCTTTCACTTCTTCGTCTCATTTCCTCCTCAACGGCCTCATCGTCTTTCTCCTCCACGGCCTCATCGTCTTTCTCCTCCACCGCATCACCCTCTTCCTCCATATCCTTTCCCTCTTGCATGTAGTCATGGACGCTCCGGACGTCCGAAACGACGGCAGGCAAGAAACTACACACTTCGACATCGAAGTACATGGCGGGAAGAAGTTCGATGTCGTCTACACCACCGACCCTCGGACGGTGTGGAACACTCTGAATAATTTCACGAGTTGGATGCAGTTCGAAGAAAACAGGTTCGTAGGTCTCGACCTCGAGTACAGCCGCGATTGCCGTAGGATCGCCGTGGTGCAAATCTCCATGAAGGGGCACGTCCTCGTATACCAGCCTTTTTGCGAGAAGGGGGCTGACGGGATCTGCTAGACTTTGCTTTCCTTTTGTTCCTGAACCGTCTGTTTGCAAAAGTTATTGCTATATTATTTGTCTGAATTCATTTTCATGCAGGTGGGGCGAAAGCATTAGGGATCTGTTTCATGACTTTCTCGTGAACCAGCACGTAACATTTACCAGTGTTGACATCACGAATGACAGTAAACTGCTTAAATGCCCGACTGTCAACATTAGAATCCCAAAGGAGTGTAGAGTGGACATCCAGGAAATTTACTGGATCCCAGGGACGAAGGGCAGCAAGACCAGGATGGCCGCTCTTGCCTTCGAACTCATAGACATGTGGTACGCTGACATGAAGGACAGATAGCCGAGATGTTCGTGGAGGCTTTTAGGGCACGATTACTAGGAGGATAAGCCACTTTCAAAACCTAATCTGAAGTACACTAGAATTGACGGGTATGTTAGCCACGAGCTGTATCGCCAGATTGTAAAATCTCATTCTAGGCATCGCATCATTGAACCACCACCAAGGCAGGTTGTTTGTCCTAGATACCGGATCGTAGATGAATCTACAAACCGGAGCAAGCGACCGAAGGCATCCTGGGATCGATTGCCTTCTCCAACAGGCTGGGATGTAGACTATTAGTGCATGATTGTTGTGTTTATGAAAACATGTTATTTCATAAGTACACTATGTGAGCAATTACGGACTGCTGTGTATTACCATTGTCAAACTATAATCTGTTTTATGACTGTATCCTCCACTATAATCTGGGTTTGGTTATGACTTATGACTGTATCACACCTTATGCATGCCAGTCCTGGATTCTGCCGCATGCAAATGGCACAGACAGAATTTGTAAGAATGAATGTTGAGCATACAAAAGGGGGAATGTAATTCATACAGGTTAAGTAGCTAATAGCACAGGGATCATACGAGCTTGGTTCTTACACACCGAATGCTTAGAAAATACAGGCGAGATAAAATACAGGCGAGATAAAACTAGGAACGAAATGCAAAACTAGTAGTGGTAAACAGCACACTCACCCACCCGCCAGGTCCTGTTGAGCATCTCGTAGCAGACATACGCGTCCATGGCTGTGTACTTGATCACATCGTAATCCAGGTGCCTCCACTCCCATTGCTCGTGCAGGTGCTTCGGGAACTCGATTTTCATGCCGGTGTACTCGCGGTCGATGATGTCGGAAGCGAGTCTAGCCATGCCGGCTTTCCCCGTACCGCCATCTGGGTACCTACACAAACGTTGGAGATCGACGTGATTGACGACAAGAACGAGGAGATCCCGTTCTAGCTTCGGAGTGTCGTTCTTGATGTCGACGCTGGCGAAGTAGATCTCCCTCCTATGTAGGAACTCGCGAAGCTCCGGGCATACAGATTTGTCCCTACATACGTGATTTAATAGGCAGTGGTTGCGCATGGACAGCTGCAAAAGGGTCATCCCCTTCCTATCTCTAGTATACTCGATGTCAAGGCCGGCGATCTTGTACCTGTCCATCGGATCTTGTAGCCACCGCTCGTACATTGCGATGACCTTGGCCACCTCCACTGACGCATTTGTGTGGACGACCGTCAGCTTGGTGGTGCCTTGGGTGGTGACGGTGTACTCGTCGGTGTAGTCGCTCCTGTCGCCGAACACGCCGTACTCTGCGTCCATGGCAGCAGCTAATGCGGCGGTGGTGGCCTAGTTTTGGTAGTGGTGTCTGGGACTGGGCGGGAGGTGGAGCGATCTGTTGCGATGGTATGGCCAGGTGGAGGCGGTGCCTGCGGCAGCGTCGATGGTTCTTGCGGTGGCGGTGCCAGCGGAAGGAATGAGTTGGGGATTTTTGCACAGTGAGGTTCTGAGGAGACAGAAGGCGATGCTTAAATTCCGTTTACCAATATTTTGGTCATACCCATGCGGAAGCAAGTTTTACCGGGTGAGCACCGATGGTTTCCAATCCTAGTGATTAAATTCGGCGCCCATCCCGGTAGGCGATGGGACGGGTGTGCGACGTGGCTTTGGCGTGGCAAAGACCGGTCTCGTAGACCACCGTCCCGTTGCCGATCCATAGCGGGTGCGCGGTGCTGACACGACGTAACGTGACTGGACAGAAGGAAGTGTACAAGTTTAAGAAGTGTAAGCATAGACATGGACCTAGCATCCCTGCACCCGGGGGAAGCCGCCTAGCCGATCAGGCCTGCCGATTGCGCAAAGCTTGTCCCGAATTTGCCAAAATGAAGCTCGTTTGCCCATGCTTCTATAAGTTTCTCTGTAGGCCACTTGTGTAAGCATGCACGATCAAGCAACTTTGCAACACACGTGTTGGTGGAAATGAATTAGGTTTCAATGCACCACATAGTTTAGGGATTTAGAATAGCTACATTGTGGAGCTCTAGCCAAATTGCATGGTAAAGCTAAATTCAGCTTTTTGTCAGATTTAGCTATAGCAACATTGTGTCTCGTTTGTCCTCACTTTTTCCCTTCCGATATTCCAAAGCCCTCACATGCGCTCGGAGGGGGGTGCCGTCTGGTCAAAGGCTTGGCCGTTACGTGCGCCATGACGCCTAACGTGGCCTTTTTAAATAGCGCCTTTTCCCCTCTCTCTCTACAGTTGTGTTTTTTTGCCCAAAAAGGTAGGGAATCTAGAGCAGCTTCTCTCTTCATTCATTGTTCCTTTTGTGATTGTTTTACCCCAATCTGGTAGCAAATCTAGAGCAGCAAAACAAACCAGCACCATAAATAAATTCAGTAAATAGAGCAGATGTAGATAAAGCAGCTAATATAGGTTATATAGTACGGTACTTAACGAGGTTCGACAATTAGGCTGCTCAGCAGCAGCAGCGGACTGCTTCAACATAGACAAGACAAAAGAAGCTGCTTTACAGCAGCAGCAGCTGATCAATGGCCCTACGTGGCCTCTGTCAGGAGGGCATCCGCCTCCTCCCTCTGGCGCCTCCTCCACTTCTTGCTGCCCAGCCCCTTGACCTTGGGCACCTTGGGTCTGATCGGGGGCATGCGACCCTCCTCGATAGCCACCTTCTGGAGGTTGCGGAGGTGAAGACCGAGCGCCTGGTGCTTGGCCCTGAAGCCGTGGATGTTCACGGACTCGCCGCAGGTCCTCACGTCCTTGGCATGCTTCACAAGGGAGTTGAAGTCCGTGCCGCGGAGCCTCCTAGTGGGGCAGAAGGGGCACCTGTACACGTCGCCGGCGAAGAAGTTGTTGTACTGACCGGACTTCAGCCTCCTTAGCACATGACGAGACTTGGTGTCCTACAACTCGTCGTCACTGCTGAGGTCGCTGCTATCCTCCTGTTGGAAAAAACAGAAGAGTGAAATAAGGACATGATTGAGATACTTTGATTATCAGGATTGGATTTTTGCATATATTAACCGAATGAGATCTCCCAATTATTCCCCAAATCTCAAACCAAATCGAATACCGATCCCAACTACGAACATGGGGATTCATGAAAAATCGAGATCTAACACAATAGGATTAGCTACTGTAAAAAATACGAATAGCCGAGCCCTAATAACATACGATCTAGCATCCAACGATGGGAACGGGGGAAGAACAAGGGAAGGGGAGAAAACCCTGGTTATCTCAGACCACGGGTCGGCGATGCTGGTGTCGTAGGGGTTCTCTGGCCTTATGTAGACAACCTCCTCGTAGGGGTCCCAGCCGAGCGGGATCTATCCGAGACCGGCAGGGGCCTCCTCGCCGGAGGCTACGGTGAATGCGGGGACGGGGACGGGGATGGGGGCTCCTCGCGGCTGCCTTGGAGGCGCCGATGGCCACCGCGCCGATCTTCTCCATCGCCGGCATGGTTGGGGTTTCGTTGGGCGTTTGCAGAAGGTGATGGGACAGTGGAAACGGTTGATTGAGCGAGTGTGTGATGAGTGGGAGTGGGAGTGTGGAGGCCTCTATTAAAGGAGAAGGGAAGCGGCGTTTCGTTGCACTACCGTGCACCGCGTAGGCTAATGCACCGTGCACGACCACACGTGTCCGCTACCGCCCCGTGCACCTCACACGCGTACCGTGAGTCACGTTTTTTTCCCTCGTGTCTAACCATGGCGATTCAATTGTACTCAGTTTTGCCCACCAACCGTTGATCCTCTGTGATCTAGCGGACAGGATAACCCTTACATCTGTCGGGGGCACCCCTCTATCCATGCAAAATAACGAGTATGCCACCGGAACTTTAACAACATAAACAGATGAACTTGAATATATTTTGAAGGGTACAAAAATAGAAATCCACATAGTTTAAGGGTCTAGATATGGTAAGAGAACAAAATATTATTAGTGGCCGGGCCAACACAGTGACGGGGTTGGTCGGCTAGGAGTTGATGATTCCTAAGTAAGGGGACACTAGGCCGTTCTTGACATACTCCCTCAGGAACTTGCCATAAGCAGCGTGCTTAGCCTTGGTCGCCGACTTGTGTTTACTAGCCGGGCTTTTACCGATGCCAACCGCATGTGGAATCAAGCTGGCAATCCTCGGGTTGACTCCTTTCTTACAGAAAGGGCACCTGAGCTCCGCAAGTCGAGGGCGGAAAGGGATTATCCCGCTCTTGAGCTTCTTCATGACATGGCGGCTCTTATTGTCCCTGGTCTCCTTGTCAGAGTCCATCTCACTTGAATACACCTGTAATGTATGGAATACAAACCGAAATGAGCAAAATAATAAATATATATTCCTTCCACCATTCCAAGTTACTTTCGATGCAATAACATGTCTATACAGGTTCAGCAATTCATTGCGGCCGTCTCCCCAGCTCGCTCCTAAATTAATGTGGTTTGTGTTCTTGGTAACTTATTAATAAATAAATAATATGGATTCATTCAGAACAGACTAGATCTCTCCATGTACCGGTTCGTACATTGCATCTAATCATTAGGACTAGATTTTTTTATGACGCCTGGATAGATTAAGCTCGAGCAGAAAATATGAAACATGTAGAAATAGATGTACCTCCAGGTACACGAGCGGAGCGTGTTCGTCGAACTCCACACCCTCATCGGCGCCTCCGAAGTCGTCAGCACCAGCGTGCACATGGTCCCCCAAGGGGTTGAACTGCACGTCCTCCTCGGCATGTGCTCCGTGATGCTCCTCCAGATCTGTCGCGTGAAGCACCACCCCGGCGGCGATGCCTGGACACTCACCCCCACGCACTGGTTTCATGGATAAGGTTCATGCAAGTAGATTCAAGATTGTGGTGTTTTGCTGGATAGGGAAGAGAGAGTAGTGGATGAGTGTGAATGGAGGACCCGATAGGCTGGGTTTTTAATGCGGGGACGTTTAGGCCTCCTCGAGGGCCCCGGTTGATAGCTCTTCCAGCTGCGGCTGCCGCGTGGAAGGTTCGTGTGGTGGGGGCCTGACAGAAGTGAGAGTGCAGGCGCGCTGCATAGTAAAAATGGTATAGTCGGTGGTCCGTGGATGACCAGTTGAGGTGTAGTAGACTTGTAACCTTTGCAGACTAGATTAAACATGACATGACCACTCGACCACTTTTTCCATGGACGGCATCGTGTTCCTTCTTGTAGAAGTCTCGTTGAGGGAGACGTCCGTGATGTCTCGCGCTGTCCAGTGAAGGGCACGACGTGTGCAACGAGCCTCATTGGATCACATAAGATCAACGGTTGGTGTGCACGATCCGCATGATAGTTGTGACAACCAATCAGGGCGTAGCAGACAGAGTGGGCACAAGTTTGGGCTTCTACGAGAGAGACAGAGAGAGAGAGAGAGAGAGAGATGATGTTTGTTCTTATACTAAAACCACAAACAAACATGGATCAACCACTAGATTCATTGCATGTGTGTTCTTATACTAAAACCAACATGGATCCACCAGTGGTAACTGCATGTGTGTTCTTTCCACCAACCACACATGGATCCACCAGTGGTCATTGCATGTGTGTTCTTTCCACAAACCACATATGGATCAACCAGAGTCATTGCATGTGTGTTCTTTCCACAAACCACACATGGATCAACCACTAGAGTCATTGCATGTTTGTTCTTATACTAAAACCACAAACCAACACTAGAGTCATTGCATGTGTGTTCTTTTCCACAAACCACACATGGATCCACCAGTGGTCATTGCATGTGTGTTCTTTCCACAAACCACATATGGATCAACCACTACTCATTACATGTGTGTTCTTTCCACAAACCACACATGGATCAACCACTAGAGTCATTGCATGTTTGTTCTCATACTAAAACCACAAACCAACACTAGAGTCATTGCATGTGTATTCTTTTCCACAAACCACACATGGATCCACTGATGGTCATTGCATGTGCGTTCTTTCCACAAACCACATATGGATCAACCACTAGTCATTGCATGTGTGTTCTTTGCACAAACCACACATGGATCAACCACTAGAGTCATTGCATGTTTGTTCTTATACTAAAACCACAAACCAGCACTAGAGTCATTGCATGTGTGTTCTTTTCCACAAACCACACATGAATCCACCACTAGAGTCATTGCACGTGTGTTCTTTCCACAAACCACATATGGATCAACCAGAGTCATTGCATGTGAGTTCTTTCCACAAACCACACATGTGGACCCACAAGTGGTCATTGCATGTGTGTTATTTCCACAAACCACGTATGGATCAACCACTAGAGTCATTGCATGTGTGTTCTTTCCACAAACCACACATGGCTCAACCACTAGAGTCATTGCATGTGTGTTATTTCCACAAATAAACATGGATCAACCAGTAGAGTCATTGCATGTGTGTTCTTACACTAAAACCAACATCGATCCACCAGTGGTCATTGCATGTGTTCTTTCCACAAACCACACATGGATCAACCACTAGAGTCATTGCATGTGTGTTCTTTCGACAAACCACATATGGATCAACCACTAGAGTCATTTCATGTGTGTTCTTATACTAAAACTAACACTAGAGTCATTGCATGTGTGTTCTTTCCACAAACCACATATGCATCAACCACTAGAGTCATTGCATGTGTGTTATTTCCACAAACAAACATGGATCAACCACTAGAGTCATTGTAACTACCTCGGTGAATTACGCTCTTAGTTACATGCCTAGATGAGCAAAAGTGGTTAAAATAGTACGGTGGGGCCCGAGGCCACTCACGGTAGACCTTGCGGCCGTCCTAACCACTTTCAGAACAACGGGACAAGAACGAGCGGCGTAATCGGCAGGCGAAGGGATCAACTACATATACAAGTGAGTGTGTATGCAAGCCACATACAACAGTCCTCAGAGCCATTCCATCTAAAAGAAATAGAAATATTGTAACGCCATACGGCAAGATCCAAATATCCAAGATAGAGATAATATTTTAGGATAGTTCCTCATACATCAAACATCAGAGTATCAGGCGGAAGCAGAAGACAAGATCCGAGTACGGACAAGAAGCAAATCGGCATAAGATGCCACATAAATAAACACATCCCGCCTACAGATCTCACAGATCCCCGTTCCCGGAATCTCTACACCGAGTGATCGTTGCCAACATCATCCGTCTCCTCCACCCAGTATCCATCTTATGAGTACACCTGTTCATCTGAATCAAACAATTTATCGTGTGAGACCCTAGGGGTACTCAGCAAGTCTTTATGCCTCTAAAGGGGACACAACCTGGGGTGACGCAATTGCAGCAAAAGATAATAACTAACAAGTCTATAGATACTCGCTAACCATCCGCCTAACCAATGATGGACCGATGTTCGTGAATTAAGAACAATAGTTATAACGGTATAATTAACAGATCCAGCCTCCTCCTCGCTTACCAATGAGGAAGCGGACGAACAACCCCCATCTGTTGGCAGTTTTATTAACCATTCCATGAGTTTTGCACTATTTACTAGTCCGGTACTTAGTCAACTTAAAAGCGGTACTTTAGTTAGACTTGTCTATGATCGAGAAACTGTGCTCCAAGTCGTCCATAACCGCAGACACGACTTTTAGAAAGATTTACCCTGCAGGGGTGCACGAATAGCAACACACACTCGATCAACCTCGGAAAAACCAACTCAAAACCCAACGAGGCATTCACGACCAAGCGATCACAGGATTTTGAAATATTTCTGGGGGCCACCCCATTAAGCTACCCACAACGAAGCTAGCTGACTCCAAGACAGACTCAAGGTTTGCGCCAATGGTTGTAAACGACTGGGAACCCGAAAACGTGACTAGGCTTGTCGATACCGCGAAAACACTCCGCAATTCTTAAACAGTACAGGTGCTCCTCGCACAATCTTAAATAAAACAGTAAAGCATGGCATAAGTACAAGATAGTAACAAAACCCCAAACTACTTTGTGGCCCCAAGAAATAAGAATGAATCAAGCTCTGGCTCAGGGGGGTCCATAAGGCCTCCCGGATGTGGATAGTGCGAATAGTCAAGGAACAGGAATCAAGTACTCGGGGTCCTACGGGACACAAGTGAGCATGAAAAACCAAATAGCAGATATTGCTCACCGGTGCCTCTTTCATTAGTTATCCCATTACTACTCAGGTTAAGTTGTTTAGGTACCTCGTTATCCATCAGACACTCACATACCCTATACATGCTGTGCTACGACTCGCATGGCCCAAACAACTCTTGTAGTAATGGCTCATGGGATGGAGGAACAAGCTTCGGTGGGGTTTAAAAGTAAAGGCTATGCAGTACTTGGGATTCAATTTGATGCAATCACGACTCAATGATGCAAGAATAAGATAGAGGCAATAGGTACTATATGTATGCAAGCATGTGGTAGTGCTTGCCTAGCAACTCAGTTGAAGCGAGAGAGGGATCTGGGTAGAACTCCTGTGATTCCTGATAATTCTCCTGTTGGGCGTCTATTCGAAGAAAAACCAAACAAACAAGGACCAACATAAATAAAGTGCACAAGCATATGAATTAAAATAAGACAAGCATGCCATGATGAGTGATGCACAATCTACATGGCATTAAAGTAGCATGGCATGGGTGAGGTGTGGGGACAAGATTAAGGCATTTTATTATTTATTTAGTCAAATTTTATTGCCATAAA